>BMAW01042359.1:0-12156 GCA_019974015.1 Nephila pilipes | reverse complement strand
ATATATATATATATATATATATGGTGTGTGTATATCTATCTATCTATCTGTGTTTGTATTAACATGAATATATATATATATATATATATATACATATATACATTCGCTCAAGTGTATGTATCTGCAATGTCTTAAAGCTTCATGAAAATTAGAATTTATATGCAAAACGAAAACGGGTATAATAATGTAAATTATCTAAAAAATTTGGAAAGATTAAAAATGAAAAAATAGAAATAAAAAGTAATTTAAAGTCCTGCGTCAGGCTGTGGACACGCATTTGAAGTTATACATTTTTTTCCGATTCAAACCAGCCCATTCAGTGAAATATATCATACTCGCAGCACATAGTAGTTTACACCAAACACGAAAAAACCTAGTACAGAGAATTTAAAATGTATTCAAAAAATGGAAGAAAGGAAAATTTACCTGTGAATGATTTCATTAATCTAACTTAATCTAATAAAATTTATTTAGCCCATATTAACGTAATTTTTAGAATATTCATGAAAATACATAAAAAATTAAATTATACTGGATTATTCTAAATCACATGAAACCAGACGTTCTTTACCTAAGTTTCTTTTCAAAAGAGTAGTGAAAGTGCGTCAACAGTACCATATGTTATATTATAAAAGAGATATTGTAAATTTAATTTTAAAGAGTTTAAAAAAATATAAATTATAGTAAAATAGTTTTTGTATTTAAAAAAAATGAATTTCTATATTTAAATTTTATGAAAAAGAATAATATCAAATTCGGCCTTACCATTGATATAATACATATCACTAACTATTAATTAGAATTTTAGGTTATTTTAGCTTAGAAAAATTATTGAATCAACCATTTTTATATATTTATTTAAGATATAACTATTTAAAAAATATTTTAAAGTAGAATTTAAAAACATCTTAAGCAGTATTCAATGAATTTCTTAAAAAATCTAATTTTGCCTGACATTTGAGTCACTAAATTCTTATTAAGGAGTACATATTTTATAGCTACAATTCTTAAGAATAATATGAATAACAATATTCCAGAATAGAACTTTAATTAACTTGAAATTCAGAAGATTGTTTTTTTCATAAGTATTGTTGTAGGATTTGCTATGTATAGTTTTCATTTTTATATCTAATACTTTGCATTGATTACAATTTTTATTTGATTGAAGTTAACTTAAGATTAAGGATAAAATGAAAGATAGATTTAGCTTCTGAATCATTATATTTCAAGAGACGATTAGGGTATGCTTCCTCTGTCTACATATATGTAATATAATATTTCTTTCAAAGAAATATTGTATTACGCTAATTTTCTGCTAATTCTCATGACATATTCTTTTTCATGGCCTGATCAGTGTTTGGGAACAAATACAAAATTAGGGAGAATTGGAGTGAAGATAATAAAGCATTTTCTTTCTTTTTTTCACTAATAATCCGATTCCTTACGATTTAATATTACATTTACTGTCAATTCATTTTAAAGTCTGTTCACAAATTTTAGTTTGAGGTTGAGGTAGAAATGTATTATACTTATTAAAATATTGAGTCAAATTTAAATCCACGTGTTATTTATTGAATTTAATAAGCGTCACAATATGGTTTCATATTTCATATAAATAGTAGAGGTGACAATTTAATTGAATTAAAAATTTGCACTCCCCTTAATTTGGGTTGTGATGCAGCGCTTATAAAATTAAATAAGATCTAATAGAAAGCAGTATTAAGATGATGAAAGAAAGGTAGTAGTATTCTCTTAAAATTGGCGTGGACGACATTATAAAGAACAAATGAAAACGCCCTCTAAACATAAAAAAGTCCTCCATAAAGAGTTATAACTTGCGCCTTTTGGTTGAAAATTCAGAGAGATTACATAGAAAATAACAAGGGCATATACTCATAAGAACATAACTCAGGGTAAAATAAGAAATTACCGTGCGCTTGGAGGGACTGTATTTAAGCTATATCATGGATCATCGCTGCATCACTTACATTCTATACATTTTATATAAAAGTAAAGTTTTGTTAAAAAATCAATTTAGTTGTGTTTTTATCTATTGCGCCCTTTTTTAAGGGAAGTAAAATTGAGTAGAAATATACGTATTAAGACAAATAAGATAGTGGCTTGATTTCTTTTACGGGCGACATTATCTAAAAAAGTGGCTTTGTACTAAATTTTTATTTTTGAAAGTGAAAAAAATTAGAGTGAAAAATTCAAAATTATTTAATAAATTTAAGGAAAGAAGACAGTTCTAACAGCAACATTATTTTTTTCCAACATTATTTCAATTTCATTATAATCATTTAATTTTCAGCTTACAATACGAAAGACGTATTACTCTCACATAAACTTAGCAAATTAAATATCATAAACTCACATAAGTTTTGTTTGACCTTTTTACTCCATATTAGAATTTTATTTAAAAAATCCCAATCAATGTTGAATATTTTTCTATCAAAAATATTATTAATGGCCAAGATTCATGAATTTTTTAGAAAAACTAACTTCCTCGCGTGTCATTTATTTCCATAAATTTCATGAAAGAATTTTTTTTCGTTATAATAAACATCAAACTGGTTTCTAATTCATTAGTAAATAAATACGAATCTCAACACCTTTAGATTGAGAAATCATTCTTCAGACTTCCTAAAGTTTCCCGAAGGGAATATGGGGATTTGAGAATTATTTTTAAAGATAACTTTTC
This sequence comes from Nephila pilipes, assembly GCA_019974015.1. Classification (NCBI taxonomy): domain Eukaryota; kingdom Metazoa; phylum Arthropoda; class Arachnida; order Araneae; family Nephilidae; genus Nephila; species Nephila pilipes. Next base: position 9,455 of record BMAW01042359.1, on the reverse strand, counting down.
CGTTTACTTTTACTCCCAAAGTGCGTGTTTACATGGCGAGGTAAAAGTTTGCGTGTTGATTTTGTTGAAAGTTGGTCCAAAAGTCTTGAAAACTTTAATAGTAGCTGAGCATGGGAAATACAAGGAGTTTTCTTTCTTTTAATAAACACCTATTTATCTTTACATTTTCCGTCATTTATTTTTTTTTCTTGGTTAATTATTTTTCTTATGTTTCAAAATATTTCAAAAGCTTTGCTTAGACATATTGAAGTTAAAAATCAATTCCTGCACATGCATTTTTAAAGTAGATTGATTTTCTACTAATTTCTGGTTTTTAAAATAATATTTTCATTTAAATCGATTTTTCCAATCTTTTAAAGAGTATGTCTTAAGGTTTTAAAACGAAATTAGTATATCAAACCTATTACATTTAATCATTTGTAATAAAAATTAAGCCAAAACCTTTTAAGAAAACTAATTTGAATAACAAGAGTATTTAATGAAATAATTAATGAAGTATTTATTAATTATTAATGAATATTAATTATATTCATTAAAATTATTTAATGAATATTAAATGAAGTATTTATTTTAAAGAGAATATTTTTAAATTATGCCTATGAGATAGAAATATATATTGCATATATATATATATGAACTTTTATAATATAACAATATAAATTTATAATTCCCGGCTGCCTCTTGGCGATGACCTTGAATGCAGGGGAGTTACAAATTTCCCCTCTGGCTCGTATGTCGTCTCAGCGACTAGTGAGCACTGCATTTCCTAATTTTACAACTTTTTATCAGAGGTGCTATTGTCACACTGTCTCCTGAAAATGGCAGTTCATAAGCTAGTTAATTGAAACTGTGCTAAATCCCACGGACTTCATTTGGCTTTGCTGCATCAACAATGTCACACGTAGTGGGCGAATGATTAGTTATTACCAAATAAGGTGTTTCACGTTTGTGCATGAGTTTTTGACTTTTCTTATTTTGTGACTTGCTAACGAGATGTAGCGTCATCTATACTATTTCCCCGGGTTCATAGAAAGTTTTTTTGTCTTCGACCAACATCTAATTCATACTTCAGCAAGTACCTTTTTTCAATATTCATTCTATAAGGAGTTCTGAAAAAGGGAAGTTTCCAGTATTAATGTGATATTCACTAAATGGTGTTTGTTCTCCCTCTGGTTCAAAACATCTCTTGAACTCTTGCAGAACTTAAACAACGCAAAAACATTAAAGGTTGAAGTTGTTATGTTCTGTAACGTATTGGACACGAAAACAGTCGGGTTAGAGATAAGTATTTAATTTTATTTTGTCGCTAAACATCGTCATGCTACGCAATAGATCCTCGTTCTTTCACCCTTCTTTGTGCCGTCTTTCTTCGTCACTCTTCTTTAGTCGGTGCTCACGCATCTCAGTCTCCGAGACTGATTGGATGACTTCGCCCCTGACTAATGCAACTGGTTTGTGTCGTGACTTTTGCTACAGTACTCAAATGTTTGCCTTCGTCACTTTGAATATTCAATGAAGTTGATGATTCAAACACTTCAACTGAATCGGATATCTCTGCAATTCTTTTCTTAGAAATATATATGGAGTCTGAAAACACTTTGTACAAATGATACTGGATCTGAGGATTTTTACAGAAATTCCAGGTACCATTGAGAATATTTAGAGATATCCCAGCAGATTTTTGAAAGTCCTAAGTACTTCAATTTCCTTTGGCTTCAGGCAAAACGATTAATTCTATCAGAACCCCTTTACCTTCAAATGTAAGTTTCACAACAGAAGTCTACTCCTGGGATCGGCAACCTGCGGCTCTTTTAATGTATAGTTGCGGCTCTCTAGTTCCAGTCGAAAAAATTAATAATTTATTATCAAAACCTTCAAAAAATAAGAAAAACTATTTTTATGTACCTAATTTCTGAATAGCTTCTATTTTCATAATCGTTAATTACAAATCGCTACGCTTAACATGACCGTAATGAGATAAATTTGAACTACTGTTTTTCTCTTAAAGATGAGACTCCCTGACCATGTTTATCTTTCAGCCAATTGCATTCTATTTCCGTCTCACTCAAACGGCCACCATCGAGAGTTAGTTGTCAGTCAGTCATCCTCTGATAGAGCGTTCGACGTTACATTACATGTGTGTAAATTTAGTCGCTTGTGTTTTTTGTGTAACTATTCACTTGTTGTTCCAAGAAGAATACGATTTAGAAGCGAATTATCATCTCATAGGTATGTACGCGCAAAATATAATAAAATCAGTAACAGAATTGGATTACATATCTGAGGTTCGTGTTAAAGAAGTAATAATGGTAAATAAATTGTTTGCCGTTTTAGATGGCTAAGTAAAATTTTGAAAAATCATTTTTTTTAGCTCCTTCGTTAGCATATCATCTGGTAAAAAAAAGAGAACTGAAGAGGAAAACCGAGAATTCTATTAGGATTGGATGAAGTCGTTTGCATTCATGTGCAACACAGATGGCCTTCCGACTTGTCTTATTTGCCACGAAAAACTCGCACACGATAAGAAGTCAAATTTGGAGAGACATTTCACTACAAAACGTACCCAGTTTGTTGATAAATATCTAACTGGTGACGCATGAAAAAAAAAGCTGTTGAAGAGCTTAAAAAAATCAACAACAGTCAAGTTCTATACTAAGTAACTGGGCGCAATCTTCCAATAATGTAAATCTGGCATGCTTCATAGTATTATTAGAAATTGTAAAAAGAGGAAAATCATTCACAGATAGTGAGTACGTCAAAAATTGTTTAATACGTGCATCTGAAGAACTGTTTTTGTGATTTAAAATACAAAGTATAAATCATGAAAAAAAAAATCAAAGATTTGCTATTATCTACTAAAACAGTACAAGATAGAATTGCTAAAATGTCTTCAAATATAACACATATGCAAGTGGAAGACATTCAGTTGGCTTCTGCCCTATCACTTGCTATAGATGAGTCTCTTGCTATGTAAAAGACACGGCAGAAGTTACCCTTTACGTCGGGTATATGTCGTCCCAAGTTCCAAGTCCAAGTAGATTTGCCAGGATTGCTACCACTCTCAGGGCAAACTAGTGGAGAAGATATAGCAAATGCTACGTAAAAATGCCTGGAAGACAATGGAATCGATATAAATAGAACAGTTTCTATGGCAACTGATGGAGAAGGAAGTATGACAGGAATACATAGAGGGTTAACATAATTTCTTCAGAAAAAAGTATAAAAAGGTAATTTTAATGTTTTACTGCATAATTCATGAAGAAGTGCTTTGTGCACAAATATTTTCATCCGGTATAGATGAGGTCATGAACTTGGTAATAAGCATCTTGGCAAAAGCACTCTACCATCGCTAGTTTAAAGAATACCTTGAAGAAATAGATAGGCAGTTTTCTTCTTTTTTCTGGATCGTTTCTAATGCAATTGCTGGATTTGAAAATCAAAGACTAAGGAACGGCAAGTTCACAAAACTCAAGAGCAAGTTGGAAGAGTTGGAGGTCCAGAAATGCATGTACATCGAGCAGCACAAGTGGACATCTTTAAAAGAAATTCCGCGAGTTGAGGTTCTCATATTCGGTGCATGAAATAATCTTCCAGAATGTTACAGAGAGGTGAAGAAGTTGTCATATGGACCTTAGAGTCAACATACTCGTGTGAGAAAGCATTCTCTTGCATGAATGTAATAAAAAGGAAAGTTAGAAATCAACTAACAAATACAAATCTAGAGTAGGGCTTGAAATTTAAAACAAGTTATGAGCTAGATTTAATCAAACTTTCAAAAGGCATGCAAAGCCAATGCTCCTATTGATGTAACTATCTATATTTGTGTTTTTATATGAATAAAAATTATTCCGTATTTAAAGCCGCTTATCACGTGATATTTCGTCCTTGAAAGCAATAACTGCCTCAGTCCTTCAAATAGTTCTTTTATAAATATATGGGCAGCAGTCCAAGTTTGAACACGTACGTATATCCGAGTTCTTCTTTTTGGAAGTTTTCTTTGCTATTTATAGAGTCACATTGAATCGATGTTTTTGAAACTGTGATTGAACAAATATATAACGCACCAGTTAATTTTCACGCATTTTGTCTAGAATCACATAATGTTGTTTGAAAAGAAATAGATAATACTCAACCAGGGCCTTTCAGGAAAAATATTCGGTCACGAGATCCAGATTTTGATAAAACTGTAATAGCTCTGATTATCACGTGATTTGATAATGTGAAGTGTCGAAAGCTGATTTTAATATTAGCGATGCAGAAATGATTATAAGAGATCATGAAGAAGAAGGCGAAAAAATGTGAAGAAATTACGAAGCAGATCCAGAAGAGGAAGACGACATGGTTGACATGGATAATTAGAAAGGGAACTAAGATTCAAGTGATCCAAGAAGCCGTTAGTGAGTTCATATATCCTAAGCCTCAGCACAACATTATTTGGAAGTTTCACAGAATTTGTCCTCATTTCCATAGAATACAACGGCTAACCTACATTTTCTCGAACGACATATTGTTTATGATTCTGAAACATACAAATCTGAAACTTGCTGCAGCTAAGCAAAAATAAAAATAATAAAGAGTAGTCACATTTGTGTGACTTGGATACAGTGGAATTAAGCAGCTTTATGAGTCTACTGTTTTCCACGGCTGCTTCTAAATCAAATCATGAGAATATCAGTTCACTGTTATCAACAGATGGCAAGAGTCAGTACTTTTTCCGGTGTATCATGAGATGAAACGCTTTGCAGTTCTACTCCAATGTTTGAGTTTTGATCACCCAAATGCGAAAGAAGGACTATTAAGGATAATTTTTGAATTAAGTATTAAAATCAGACACTGACATTAAAATCAGAGACTTTCAAACAATTAACTTCAAATTCTCAGTCAACTGAAAAAGAAGGAGGGAATTCAAGATGTACACTCTATAACAAAACAAATAACAATGCACCAAGAAAGAGTTGTCCGATGGAAACAAAATTTGATGGATTGGACAAATACGTACAGAATAGAAAATGAGTAAAATCTCAGAAAAATTGAATGATTTATTTCAAAATTGCATAGTTATAAATTAACGATATCAGTAAGGTGTTGACCCACCACTAGTCTGGATGCAAGCTGTCACAAGACGTAGCATAAAGTGATAAAGCTCCCGGATGATCTCCTGAGGTATTTCTTGACAAATTTGATGCAATTGTCGGGCTAGGTCATCAACATTCTCTGGTATATGTATTTGCCTTACCATCATTTTCCAGACATGCTCGATTGGAGTGAAATATGGCTGGCTAAGGAAGTGTTTGACAAGCTGTAAGATAGTTCATAGCAACACGTACCGTATGTGATGTGGTATTATCTTGCTGAAAAATAGGGTCATGGTACTGAAAAAGGAACAGTAGCAAAACAGGACTCAGAATGTCATCGACGTCCAGCAGTGCTGTAAGTGTGCCAGTAACGTTGACCGAAGGGATCCGGCTATTAAGGGAAATGGCATTTCAGACCTTAACACCTAGTTGAGGGCCTGTGTAGGGTGCAATAGTGAAAGCAGGATTGGCACGTGGTCCTGGGCGTCTCCAGACACGTCTTCGGTTATCGTCAGGATACAGTTGCAAGCGAGATTCGTCGCTCAATACTATACATCCCCACTCAGCATCATTTTTACCTGACTGAACGAAGCACCAATGTAATAGTCGGTACGAGCGGAGATTTTTCTCTATCAGCCGTCTGTGAATGATCATGGTGGACACTCGTTTGCGGGTCACACGTCTGATGGTTGATAACGATGAATCAGGCTCTGAGCCAGCTGATCTGAAAATCACTCTGTCCTCTCGATCTGCTGTGGACTTACGCTACCACAACCAACATGATGCTGAAATCTGTTATTGTACATCTATCGATGCTAACATCTTCTAATTGCTGCTCCACTTCGAAACATATAAGGAGCGATTCTCTTATTTGCCCAACCTGCCTCTTTCAATCCTTGATACGACCTCGTTCAAACTCTGACAGTTGCTTGTAATTAGCTCGAATCTTGCGGGGAGGCATTTTTTCAGTCGCTGAAAGGTATCCTGAATCACAATGCAATACAAAATTTGACCTGCTAAACTAACTAGTACTGCTAAAGGAAAGGTACCAAAACAGATCACAGAATGGCGTGCAATAGTGACAGAATATGCACACTGCCCTGGGCGTCTTCAGACACGTCTTCGATGATCGTCAGGGCACAGTTGGAAGCGGAATTCGTCGCTAAACACTATACATCGCCAGTCAACATCATTCGAATCTCATCGAGCTCAGCGCCATTGTTATCTGGCTAGACAGTGTGCAGGCGTGAGTGGCAGGTGGTATAGCGGTAGGTACGAGAGTAGATTTCGCTCTTACAGCCATCTGTGAATGTCATGGTGGACACTCGTGTGTGGTTCGCACGTTACATGGTTGACAGCGATGAATCAGGTGCTGTGACAGCTGATCTGGCAATCATTTTATCTTCCAGATTTGCTGTGACCTGAGGTCAACCGCCACCATCCTGACGCTGAAATTTGCTATTATACACCCATTCTTGCCAGCATCTTCTAATTGCTGCATTGCTTCGACTCATATGACGAGCGATTCTCCGATTTGCCACACTTGACTCTTTCAATCCAATGATAAGACCTCTTTCAAACTCTGGCAGTTGCTCGTAATGAGCTCGAATCCTATGGTGAGGTATTTTTTCAATCGTTGAAAGGTATCCTAAATCACAATGAAACAGAATATTTGAGCATTTGATTGAGAATTGCTTCTTACATACACTTCTGAGTGCGCAGTCCGATGAGCTGTAGCTCCCGCTATTCATTCATTGGACACCAAATTTTAATCATTTACATGTTTGGTCTAAATGTCTTTGCATACAAAATGTCATTACAATCGGGAAACTCCTTCTTGGCGTGTTTTTTTTTTTTGTTTGTTGTTATATAGTGCATATGTCTAAGTTTTATAAATAAGGAATAAAACCCATCACTTTAATTGATGCCAGATACAATTACTTCTTCAATGGTTAAACGTATTGTGGTAAAAATTCTATGGTATGACACTTTCAGAAGACAAAATGTCTGAAAAACCAATACAGGCAATTATCCGTTTGTCTGCTTGTATTTCAGACACAAACCGGAATATAGCAACAGACAATTGGTTTGCATCAGTTGATCTTCGAAACGTTTTGAAGGAAAAAAAGATTAACCTGCGCCGGAACATTAAAACCACAAACCAGATATACCTAAAGAATCCCTTCCAAACAGAAGCAGAATCGTTGGGAGTTCATTTTATAGCTTTTCGGTGGATATATTTTTGATGGATATATTTCTATATTTACCATATAATATTGGTATTATATTTTCCTAAAAAAGGCAAATCTATATTCTAATAGTGCCGTCTATGCACTCTTGAATATCGCATGATACAGATATCAATGTAACCGGAAATTATTAGTTTTTATAATATTACTAAATCTGGTGTTGATGCCTTGGATGAAAAATGTGTCATATATTGTACTGGTCGGAGAACCAGAAGGTGGTCAAAAGCTATATTATTTCTTCTTATGTATATAAAAGCAGTTAACGTATTTATTATTTCCCAGGCCAAAAGTGACTCTAGAACAGAGTCAAGGTTAGAATTTATTAAAAATCTTTCAAAGCAGCTCGTCAGTAAGGAGTTGAATTTTCAAAAACGGATATTCTTGGTATTGGAGAGGGAAAAGTACAAGCAGATAGCAGTGGAAAATTACCTACTGGAAATTATTATACCATCTGCCCAAAAAAAGTTGGAAATATTTACTCTATAATATTCTTGTAAACACACAGTATTTCGACAATGTTCCGTAGCTGTTTCCCCTAATTCCATTTCAATGACGTGAAAAGTAAGAATAATAAAGAAATATTCTTAAGGCAATATTTTATAATATTGTATTTAACATTTTTGTTTGTTATACATTCTAACAGTTATTAACATTAGATTCAACCCATAATATCTAAACAAAGTAAGAACTCCTTAAAATGTTATTTAGGTTTTTTTATAACTCCTTTCTAACATTTAAACATTTTTAATATTAATATTTTTGGTAATTACATGATTTTCAGAATATACTGTTTTTTCAAAATAAATTCCAATGCTGTTTACAAAAGACAAAAAAGAAAAATAACAATGGAGTTTGTTTAGCTCAGTGAGTAAAGAAACTCATGTCTCCTGCGAATAATTTTTTCATTTAAATTAATTTTTTTTATCAATCCAGATGAAAATTATATTTTAATTAAAAATAAATTTGGACTAATTAGGCTTAAGATTACTTCAATTATTAAAAAAGCTTTTAATGGGTTCCAACTGTTTATTTTCCTGTTATTGCATTATATTTAATTATTTCATTAATAAAATCAGTCACTGAAAGAACCCTCGATTATTGTCACTGACACTATTAAGTAGAATGTTCAAGAATTTCTTATACAAAAACAGTTTTTCTTTAGATGAGAAAACAAAATATATGATTTCTGGGTTTCTCTTTTAACTGAAATCTTCACGTGTTACTTTATTTTATCTAGGGAACTCTCCATTTTCCAAACACTTAGCAGATATCCTTTCTTATGCAAATTCAAGAAGGATGCATTTTACTTTCTTTGAAAAACATCCCATCGGTCTTTTTCTATAAAACTCTTTTGAGATTATGTAGAAATCCCATTCTTGTTTCAATCCCTATGGTTCTGTTTTATCCTGGAAAAGTGTTTTATTTCTCTCTTTTAACAAAGTTTTTCCAATAACTTAGACGGTTTTATTCTGAAAAGAATGCATAAGTTCCACACAAAACTAGAAATTAAAGTAAACCAAATGAATTTATTTTTTATTCTTGTAATTGAGAATACCGTTTTCTTACGTGGGTCTTGTTAATTGTCTTTCTTTCTTTTCTATTACACTAACATGTTAAAAATTAAACTGATAATTGATTTATTCAAGTTTTTAATTCGGTTTTCTTTAATTAAAAAAAGGAGGAATTCAAGAGGATTTATCGGTATCTCTAATTTAATCATTCGATGAATTTTTTAAAAATCTTTTTAAAAAAAAAAGACCTTAAACCTCAATCTCAAGATAACTTTTTTTATTTATTAGACAATATTACAGGCGTAACGGTTAGACTTTTTCGGTGTAGGGCGCTTTTCCCGAAACATCGGAAGATGATTTTTAACCCCGTGGAGGGAGAGAGAATAATTTGATCTTGTGTGCCAGCGGTTCGAACCCTGGACCAGTAGGTCTGATGAAAAGTTTACCGTTCGCTTTCTGCTGTGCCTTTACCAACCAGGCTAAAGAAGACGTCTTATGCTGGTATTTTAACTTCTGGCCTTGTTGCTGTAAGGAATCGCTGCAGCTTATTTGGTTTCCAAACAAATTAAAATAAGTTTACTAGATGATGTTTACTAGAGGATACATAGTTTACTAGATGA
>BMAW01042341.1:0-22968 GCA_019974015.1 Nephila pilipes | reverse complement strand
GTATATATATATATATATATATATAATTACATTTGTTTTATAATTTTTTTACATTACTTATTCGGAACGGGAAAGATATTATACATTGTATGAGTTATCTAACAGACGTCCTGATGAAAGTTTTTTGAATATCTCTACAAATTATTCATCATTTCCAAATGAAATTTGAAACATGGGCTATTTTAACCATTTTATAATTAAAATTTGTAAAATAAAGAAAACCGGAAAGATACCATTCAGTTTCAGAGGTAAACCGTCAGTGTTAATTGAGAAAATTTATTCATGGAATAATTCCTTCGCTTGGATCGCATCGTAAGATTCACATTGTCTCAATTTCGTCAAAGTGTGGAAGGACTTCCAAAAATTTTAAGGGTGTGCTACATTATTCCCAAAAGAGGAACTATATTATCTGTGAAGTGATTGATTGATTATTGCTGCCCTTACTTATTAATATAGAAACAACACGAGGGCTATTGGCCACGGTTCTCGAAAATTTAAATGTCAATCAAGTGACGATCATGACGCCTTAATTCTAATCTACCACACCCTGCCTACGGATCGATTTGGAACCTCAAAATATTTCAGATGCATAAGCCCAACTGTAGAAGTGTCGCGATCCGGGACCCCCAGTTACCGAGATCACATTCTTGTAGGAAAATAATATTTCTTCAACTTTTTCCAGTTCTATAAATAATCTTGTGTCACTCAATACAGTGGTACTCTAAATGTGAAACTTATTAATGAATTTGTATAGTTCAGGAATGATTACGATGACAATTTTCAATAAAAACCCATAAATACTGGCTTTGTTATTTGGTAAAGAAAAACCTTTTGAGAAATAAATCAAGAGGAAACGAGAGAAAACAATATTTTCTTATAAAAAAGGGATAACCATTCTAATCGTTTCGACAAAGATATGAAAATGAATGTCACAGACTCCGGAAAAATTGATTGATTGTTTTTAACCTGTAGAACTGGTCTGAAATTGAGAAAAATACCCCATCCATTTGAGACATAGAAGAAAATTTATTATCCCACTGAAAGAGGCCTCAGTAGCCTAGTAGACATGACAGCGGACTCGTGGCTGGTGGTTTCAGACGAGTCGTAGGTTAGAGACTTGATACCACTAAAAACTCGATATATAGTCATGGCTGATGCACGTTAAATCTATCTCAGCTCAAAGTCCTCTCGTTGGCGTGGTGAGGATGTTAGGATAGGGTGGGTGTTAGCTCAGGTGTCGTCCTGGGTACTTGACCGAGGTTCAAAATTATGAGATCCGTCGCTAATAGAAGTAGCGTTGCTTTTAGTGTATAGTTAATAAAACCAACCAACTATTTCCCAGGGAAGTCCTGTACCTCCATTTCCGCCACTTTGGGTATTCTTAAAGTTTCCAAGTTATAAAGGAGAGAGCGTAAGAGTTACCGATTTCTTGTTAGTAATCATTTACGAGTTAAAAAGATCCTAATATTTGGAGTAATATCTTATCACAATATATATATTTTTAAATCTCTTATTACCATTTTGAATTGAATGGCCTACAAACTCTCAAACACATATTTTGCTTATATGAGAGCTATGAATTTTTTAATATGCATGCATTTTTTCACAAAATTCTAAATTTAAAATAGATATTTCCTGGAGTTTAATGTATAGAATTTCAGAAGTACTAAGTGAGTAGAATTTATGTGAATGACATGTTGAATCGTGATCGTATATGAATAGAAAATGGGACAATGAAACACATGACAATGAAAATATAACGCCTAGATAGAAGCAAAAAATCAGCAAAAAAAGACTCCGTAACGAACAATGAGTGATGCTTAATACAACATGATACAATTATAAATAGAGCTATTATGCATATGCTAAATAAATTGTTTGACCACACTTGATTCCAATATATTTCACAATACTTCTGGGTACAGACCCAAAGAGTGTAAAAATTGTTTCCCGAGGGAAAATTGTTCGTTTTCTGTCAACCATTTGCTACAGTTCGTCATCCGAGAGTGGCGGTGAGAATTACGCAAATTACGTCCAATTACTCAGAAAACATGAACTATTGGTGAGAGAACCGGGAAGACTGGTAGCCAGGGAAGTCGGGTATTTTGCAGAACATGTTGGCTGATCAACGCCGTAGAAAGTAGTAGAAGTAAAATTCAGTAGAGGATCTGAGTGCTACTCTACATAACTTGGCAGTTATCGAGGTCATCTTGTAATCTCTACCAGTAAATCCTCCTAATTTTCGGGTATCCTAACAGTTCTTGCACAAACAATTGCTTTTCTAGTTGTTGTTTTCCAGTTGTTAGGCCAGACAAAAATAATTTTCCTGCTTGTAACAAAAGTGTAAGGCAGAAGATTTAAATGCTGGAGATTTTGATATATGCGTAACTTTTATGTATGTTGTAAAAGAACATATTTTTTACTTCTGGGCAGAGTACTGAGCAATGGAAAGTGAAATTCGCCATTAATTTACCCCAAACTGTCTCTTCAACCACACAAGCTTCTTAGAAACATGCATTTACCATTATACTATTCGAAAAAATAGAATTAACTAAGTAAAAATTGAATGAGGCAATTTCAATTAATAAGTTACTGCATTTCTATAATTAAATGCAGATACATTTATCTTGTATCATGAATAAAAAAAATTTTCTTCTTAAAAATATAATTTGTTATATTAATATACACTCAACTCAAACAGTCGAGTAGATATTATTTGCTTTTCTGTAACAAGTAGAATGTGAGCAATGTGTGCTATTGATTTTTTAGTAATAAAAATTTAAGAAATGGTAATTTGTACGGTTCCATTTCTTTTATGTTAAAATAAATAACACATCGATCGATAACTCCCGAGTCTAAAATTCAAAACAACATTTTTTGTGCGAATTTTTTTTTTATTCATCAACATAACACCTTTTGTTAATCACCTTTTAGGGTGATACAATTGTTCCAACGCTTTTCCAAATCTTTTTTTTTTTTTTTTTTTTTTCCCAAATTTTTTTTCTCGCAAGAAATCTTTTTTGTTGCGAGTAAATAGCGATAAACAGCTTTCTGAATCATCGACTCGTTGCTGTTTTTGTTCCATCGAAAGCAATCGCGGCACTCACTTGGAAAAAACCTTTTTCACTTCACTTCAAAAAACCTTTTTCCTGGTTCGATCGACTTAAAATTTTGACACGTTTCAAGCAAAGATTAGTACTCTAGAAAGACCTGGTTACTGGTTTACTACGAGCGCCATCTCTGGGTTAGTCTTTGGAGTTATTGATCGATGTGTTAAATTAAAAAAGTTCTATGCAAAGTTTTACAAAAAACAGATTTAGCCTCACAAGATGCTCATTTATAATAATTATTATTAAGTTATTCTATGGAATATAATAATTAAAGAAAAAGATGAAATATCTAGAAATGGACAATAGGAAACATTTCCGAAATTAAAATTAAATGAAACGATAAATTATTAAATTGGATATATTTAAGCTAAATATTATTAAAATTGAAGCAAACGATAAAAAACATGAAAAAGTGATCTGGTTCAACAAAAGTGATTCAACTATAATAGTATTCAATTGAATGGCTAATATGGGTTTCGTATCCATATAGTTAAAATAAATTTCTTAAACGGTTAAAATAGCCCTTTAGTGAAAGAATAATTTAAATTTTTCCTAGAAAAATTCGCAGAGGAAGAATTTCAAGTATTCCACGATGAAAGAGTTTTCTTACAAAATTAATTAAATTAGAGAAAGAAGATTTTTCGTTTCACAAGTGTGCTTAATTAAAAGAATTCTAATACTTCCTCCAAATACATTTTATTCTTTAGACTAAAACTATCTTGAAGATTTACAGAATTCATCACGAGTCTTTATAGATATAATATATGTATTTATTTTATTGATTAGGAGGGAAATTAAACGGGTATAATTGAGTTATTAATTTTGGATCTAATATTTCGGCAATGGTATTTAACCATTCATTAAATTTCATATAAGCAAATATTTTTAGCAATTTTTTTGAATAGTTAAACCGTTTAAAGAAATGGTTGTTTTTAGAGAGTAATATAATTTTTCAATACTTCGTTCGAGAGGTACCTCTTGGTAGCTCTTGAACGAATCTTGGTATATATATATTCGAATAAAAAGCAAAATTTACATAAAAATTAAAAATGTTAAACAAAAATAAAATATAAACAATTAATATATTGCATTACATCTTCGAACTAAGTGTGTCAAACAATTTAAAATTTCATCACGTTAAACACACATAGTTATCAATATTAACCTGTAAAGGAAACAAAATTCAATTTCTTATAAATTGCAATATGCACAAACAATTATAAATTCTGAAAAATGTATTTGTTATTAATATTTATATTTTGTCATGATTATATACAGTATACTTTTTACAATAAATTTTTATCATTTATTCTAATTTGATCATATAATCCAGATACATTCGAAGGAATTTTTATCTTTTTAATTTGAAACATATATGTTATGATTTATTTTCTTAACTTTCATTATGATTACATAAAAGATGATTACATTAATGAATCCTCACAGAATTTTGATCATCTTCTTCGACTAAAACACTGCCGAGTTTTAAAATGTTTCTAAATGTGTAATCACCTTAAAAATTATAAAAAAAATTAAATAAATTCTGGAGTTTGTTTGTAAATACTTAAAATATTAATTACGAATCATCACATTTTAGAAATTTTCTTTCTAATGCATAATTCATTTCTCTTTTGAGAAAAATTAAATAACAGTTGACACATCATCTCTAATTTTAAATAAAATCAAATTATTTTTTTTATAATAACTCTTAAGTGATATGGAAAAAAAAATTGTTATTTATACATTCAAGCAATTTCAGAAATATGCTACTAATAATAACACAAATGAAGCACGAATGAAGTTCACAGTGAGGATAATGAAATATTTAAAATGATAAGCAATTAAAAAAATTTCTAAAATTTCTATGTTAGGGAATAATATTGCTTTTACAAAAATACAATTATAAAACAGTTACTTAATTAAAAAGAATTGTATGTTAACAATAACTCATCAGTGAAATTCACTATATAATACACATAAATGTACTAAATCATAATTTTTCCTTTAAAGATTTATTTTTTCAACTTTACTATGATGCTAGAATTATAATTTTGATAATTTTAAATTCGAATGCATGATTAATTTAATTTTCCTTGTATCAAATCTTTGTTACCTAGAAAACATCTTGTTTCCAAATTCAAATTGTTCATCCAAGTTATTTTTAGAGGCATTTTTAGCTTAAAATATTTACTTATTAATGAATGACAGTCATTTTATGTTCGTTATTAGTTTCAAAAAGGAAATTTTATAAAAAACACATTTAGCCGCCACAGTTGATATAAATTTATTTTCAAAATACTTATCAAATTATTCAATAAATATATCAAACGTTCGTATGGCAACAGAATGGATATTTCATTTATTTATTTTTTGAATCACTCTTTCATTCATTCATTCATCTATTCGTAGCCTCACTCATTCTTTTAATCAATCATTGGTTCCATCCATGCACTCACTCATTCATTCATTCATTTATTCATTCACTCCTTCATTCAATTATTCACTATCTCACTAGCTTGCTCACTCAATCATGAGCTAATTCCCTCACGCGTAAATTCAATTAATAATTCGTTCCTTTCTTCCCTCCTTCATTCACTCACTTATTAATATTCTCATTCATTCATTCACTTATTTACTTTTTTACTCACTCAAAAACTCATTCATTCGTACTAATACACTCAATAGTTTATACATTCATTCAACAGTTCAACAGTTCACTCAACAGTTTACTCCTTCATTCTCCCGCTCAGTTATTCATATAAATTTTTTTGCATATTTTGATCCAAAAAATGTCGAGAAAAAACTTTTTTATGTGTTTTGTTGAACAGGTTGTCGTTAGTAGCACAAGTAATAGACACTTGGGTAGCTAATTGTTCTTTTTCAGTTTTCGAGTGTGGCAGGACTCGTGGTTACGGGACGTATGTATCGAAATTGATAGAGGTCCTCTTAAAACATTTAGGAAAAAAATTAGGTGATTATTTCTTGAAATATTGCAGGTCATTCGGTAAGATTTAAGATTCATAAGTTGTAAAAAACGTACTCAAAGATTTCCTTCTTTCAAAAAGCATTTTTTTTTTTAAAAAAAAATATTTTACAGCTTAATTATTTTCAAGAAAATTACCTGTTTGTTTCCAATTTAAAATTTAAAAATAATTTTCTATTCTTTGGAAAAGGGAATATATGTATTTATAAATAAACACACGCACGCACATATATTCGATACCGAAGTATAAATAAGCACCAATACTTTAATACGAAACAAGTTAGGAAGGAAGGAATTAAACTAATTAATAACTTTTTAAAACATATGTTAGTAATAATGACAGTAAAATTTAAAAAAACATATTTAAAAAACATAAAACATTACAAGGGAAGAAAACTTAATAAAAACAAATATTCCGGTCTAACTATAAAAGGAAATCATTATAAACTATATAAAATCAATATAAACTACAGGCATCGGTCAGTTAGACGGTGTTATTCTAGAATATTTATATTATATGTTACTAAAATGAAATAAAAAATTGAAAGTAAATTAAATGAAAATTAGTTTGCTAACACCAAATTATGTCATAAAGGTAAACATATTGGCAACATATAAAACACCCAAATTTGAAGGAAAAAAGGTAATTCAGTATGATTTATTTAATGTCGCAATAGGCTTCATTCTGTTAGACTATGCTATTTTTGGTATATATATATATATATATATATATATTATATATATATTATTATATAAATTGTCTCCATCAACAAACACATTATTAAAATGATTATATAACCATATATAACTAACGGTTATAAAACCAAAGTTATATATTAAAACCGATAATATATATATATATATATATATTTATATATATATATATATATATGCCAATACATTGGCTAGTTGCTCGCCACGTAGGCCATTCTGACTTTAATGTGAGAAGGTGTTCCGACCAGTGGACAAGAGAGAGTTCTTGCCCACTGGTTGCAACTGGTTGCACACGCAACGATCAGGTTCAGGAAGCCCTCGGCAGATAAGTACTCGAGAAGAGCGTCACATCAAACGACACACACGCATAGCGCCAACTGTATCTTTGTCCATTATCCATACACATGCATACCTTCACAAAGGGTCTATGTGACAATCCGTACCATCTTAAAGCGCATGGCGGAAGAAGTACTGCTATTGCGACGCCCATTACATTTACTACCATTGGTACCCACTCACCGTCGCCTCCGTTTGGACTACAACGGAATGGAATCAGGTAGTCTTTGGTGACGAATCCATATTCAGTTTGGGCAGTGATAACAATCGTGACACACAGCTCCCACAACTGGTGTGATGGTATGGGGTGCCATCGTATACGACACACAATCATCTCTTATATTGATCCACGCCAACATGACAGTCTAGAGGGATGTTCGTGACATTCTCCAGCCACATGTATTGCCACTCTTAGTAGGGCTTCTTAGAACCATATTTCAAGAGGAAAATGTTCGCTCACGCACTGCAAGAATTTCACAGGACTGTTTCCGCTACCTTTACATAATTTCCTGACCATCTCCTTAGATTTGTCACCTATCGAGAATGAATGGAAACATTTAGGACGGCAAGTTACACAGCCTATGAGTTTATTCGAATTAAAGGCACATTTACAGAAACTATGAAACGAGATGTCGGTGAACATCATACGGAATTTGTATGCCACAATACCCGACATAATTACATCATGCATTCTTTTTAGAGGTTGACGAACAGGGTACTAAAACCTCCATTCATTTGCAATTTGCCCTACAATAAATAATTATTTTGCTTTGATTTTGTAATCACTTGCATATATTAACTTTGAACTAAGTATGCAGTATGCAGCTTTACGTATGCTTTGAATGCAGCACATTATTTTTGTTTTAAAACTATAGCATGCGATTATATGTACTTCGTTTGTTTATTTCACTGAATTCAAAGTACGAATACCATTTGTCAATCTCCTCCTTAATGCGAAAATTTAAATAGCGTGTTGCAATATTTATTACAATAAAGTCGTACCGCAAACAATCAATAAATCTTAAAAAGGAATTTTGAAATCAATGTTATAAATTTATTTGGCAGTACGCCTTTTTACAATTGATTTTCTTTTCCAGAACTTAAATTATCAGAAGAGAGAAATTGGTCACTGAAAGAGATCTATGCATTGTGTTACTGCCTTCACTACGCATGTGTTTCTCAAATCGTAGTGAATCCTCAATTTATACGAAACTGTGATTATATATTTAATACCAGTGTATTTCAATGAAGTTAAAAATATAATACAATACAAACTTTTCAAAAATAGTTTTTTTAAACTGAATTTATTGTATCCATATAAATATAAATATAATGACTGCGATAAATTTGCTTTTTTTTCTTAGGAATTTTAAAGATGCCCTATATTTATCTCTACAAATATTTGTATTTAAGAATGATTACAACTTTTAAGTTGTAGTTTTACCTTCATAAGCTTAAATAAGCTGCAAAAGTGAGTAAAATATACAGCAGGCAATAAGTTCAAAGTATTTTAAATAATTAACACTTTATATATGATAAAGCTATCTCTATCAAAAATACCAAAATTGAAATCAATAGACCAACCGATAGCAGTACGAAGGCTTCAGCTAAGTCATTAACAGAAATTGAACGATCCTCCTTATTTTCCATCTCTTTCCTTTCATCGCTTGACAGGGAGAACCAATACTTCAAAGATTCATCTCTTAGGAATTTTTCATAAATTCCTGCACTTAATATTCTAGTTAATACTTTGTTCACTTCCGAGGAGCAACAAAACCCTTTTCTAAATGCAATGGCCATGGGAGCCATGATACTCTTTTCTTCTGATACGAATACCTTCGATTTGAAATCTCCAACTCCATACAAGAGTTTAAAAATGTAAAATCCACCAAAAACAACATCTATTTTTGGTTTACCAACAGGTGCAACTTTTTTCTTCAGAGGATTTCGTGTCATCTCATCAGCTGTTATGAACCAATCGTTATCTATTACAATATTTCCAAGGAACTGAAGATGGGGCTCCGCAGCATTGCGCAACAAAAGAATACTCTGAGCACCTCTCAAAGAGTAGACTCTATGTGATCCTTTTGCAACTGCATCAGCGAGTTCCCGAAATGTTTCTACAGTCTTAGCTTCCGATGGCAAAGTTAAAAACGATAGTAAAGCACCAGAGTAAGCAGATGACATTACAAATGCAAATACTAACCAAGACATGAAAATAATCTTCCAATTATATATTTTCTTATGAAAGATCAGCGTTTGACTTAAAAGACTTCCAAATAAATACAAAATGATAGAAGAAAAGGTTTCTCGCTCTTTTAAAATATTAAGTATTACTGTAGCTGTAATGAGTAGGCTTCCAAGAAGGAACATCCAAGTGGAGAAGTCGAACAGATGCAAAAAGACAAATAATTCATCTCGATAAGCAGACTTCAATAAGCAGAAATGCATTCCTTCTATCATATATGACACAGTGAAATCTACAGTTCTGTATCTATCCTCGTATATTCCAAGATTGGCGATTCCTATGTCAGCTTCTCCTTTGTGGAGCATGCCTATAATACCTGTCCAATTTCCATCTTTTAATTCAATTCCATATTGTTCATCAGCTGGTGTGACAATTTCATATTTTACGTTTAATTTCGTCATGATGGTTTTTATTAATTCCGCTTCAATTCCATATATGTTAGGCATTCCATCAGAGTTTGAATAAATCTCAAAAAGTCTGGATCTATTCAAAGTTGCTATGGTCCATTTATTGAAGTTACTCATTTTGAAATAGGTTTTCTGTAAATAATTTTAGAAAATGTAAAATTCTTAGAATAAAGCTATATATGAATAACAGATTTTTCACTAAACGTATTTGCATAATATTTGTTAAATTAAGCAAATTAATTATTTATATTAATGTTTTTTTGCTTAAACTCACACGCAAAAATTTCTTTTCTCCTCTTTTCCTGAAAGATAATCTGAGCATTCTTTTCAAAATGCTTTCTGTTTTTATATGCTAGCAATTGCATTTTGCGAAAGAACAATAATGTTTTATTATAGATATATAGTTTTAAATATGCTGTTTATTTTCAAAAACATTTGCAGTTTTTTTTATCTGCTCTAATAGCATCAGATAAGTATTACGCTTTATTTCTTATATCAAATAATAGTTATGTATTCAGAATACTTAAGTAAAGGGCGGTGCATTATTGGAAAAGTAATTACAGAATTTGTGAATTATTATTATCCTAACTTTTAATCGTAAAATGCGTTCAATTTCTAAACTTAATCAATACTTTGAAAATATGTAGAAACATTTGTGGTGTCAAAAATAGGAAAATGAATCAAATTTCAAAACAAAAGTGGTGGGGAATTAAGTAGAATAATATGGAGTACTTAAAAAACTTTTTATTTTTTGTAACATGGAAAAAGTAGGAACCAATATTGTAGAAAGCTCTTCAAGAATGTAACTGAGTTCAATAACTTTAACAAATAACACATATAATTCAAAATCTTAAACTGTATGATTTAATATTTGTATGTTATACATTTTAAGCCCATACATATCTCGTTTTAATGATATGCCATAACTCTCCCTAATATTTTACATCTTTATTTTACCGCTATATTACAAAGTATGTTTGCCTGCAGTAACAAAAATTTTCTTAAACTCACTATTGCTGTATTTTAATATATCTCTCTTTCTGACTCAAGCATTTACCTATATTTTACAATAACATAGATGGAAATGATTTCCAAACAAGAAATGATTACGAGTACTAAATTAAGTTATATTTGATATAAAAATAATTTATTTCTCAGTTTTTCGTGGGACTGTACCAATGCAAAGGCACATATCTCTATTGTATACATTTTTTCCTTCTGGCAATGGACCTAAACCATATTATAATAACATTGTAATCCTCTTTTAACTGCTGAATTAACAAAATAATAGGATTTCCTGTTTTTCTTTGGTATAAAAGCTGTCACTAACCTTAAACCACTTTCTCTCTCTTTCTCTCTCTCACTCTTTTTGCATGTCATACGTTACACTGTGTCTTTATGTAAGACTTACTGCTTTAACTTTCGTTAAGCGAACAAAGGTTCTTGTCAAGTGTAAAATGTCTTTAATCGGAATAGACAAAATTTCTAGTGAAATATACCAGGAAATATTTCAAAATAAATCTTCTCCCTTAAGAATAGAACTTGATGTAGAAAAATACGCAAAAAGAAAGAAAAGTGTGTCCACTTTTCGTTATTCATTTCGTTCCGTAAAATAAATAATTTCATATTTGTTAAATAACGAAACTAACAATGCTGTAAAAGAAGTACAGATGCGGCAAACATCAGACAGATGTTTAGCGTTAAGACTTCTCTTTCGAATGCAGTGCCTCTCTCTTCTCTAAGCAAATCATGTGGCCGTAGCATTCGTTCGCATTAGAGTTTATTTTTTTCACCGTAAAAATGATAAAGTGAGTAACGAATTGTTTTGAAATTCCACACAAAACTTTAAAAGACCACTACTGAATCTTAAGATTTATTGAAATAAGTGTATGACATTAAACTTTTAACGCTTGCAAGTGTTTTTGAGTGGTTTAAGCGTTTTTATGATGGCCGAGATGACATTGAAAATGATTCATGCCCTGGTCGTCCTCCTATGTCAAAAACGGATGACAATATCGAAAAAAAATCTGTAATCTGGTTCGAGTTGACCGTTGGTAAAGTATTCGTGCGATTGTCGACCATGTAGTAATCGACTTGGAACCAGTATGCAAAATTTTTCGAAGACAATGCTTCGTCTTTTATTGCGTCGTCTTACTATTGTCTGTCGAGATATTTCTATCTAAGTGAACAGCATTCCAATGTTAGGTCATCCATCTTATTCTCTAGATTTTGAGAAATGGGAAATATATATGTTTCCTAAGGAGAAATCTGCATTGAAAGGAACATGATTTGAGTAGTTGAAGCTGTGAAAGAGAAAACGACACATGTTCCAGAAAGAGATGACAGAAGACATCTAGCACTATTTCGAAGATTCACATGGGGCGTTGTAGGGATAGAGGAGGAGCGTATATTGAAGGTGGTAATAAGTAAATATGTGTGACATCAAAATAAAATGTTTTAGAGTGTCGGTGTCATTATTTAATAGTTACACCTTGTATTTGTGTGAGTCAAATTTTAACACTAACAAGGACTTGTAAGAGTTGTATACAAGTCATTTCACATGCGAATGGTATAGGTAGAAAGAAATGATTAAAAGTACAAAGAAAGAAAATCAACAAAATAATTCAATATTTCAAGCAACCAATATTCAGTATAATAATTGTTTTGATTCAGTTAGGCGTTGAATCAAACAAAATTTGATTTAAAGCTAGAGGAAACTAATTATAGGTCATTTCTTTTCTTAACCAAATCTCATATGTGTCAGATTTGGGGAGCGCGTGACGCGCAAAACACCAATGGATGAAATCCGCAACATATTCGATGGGCAACATGTCCGGTGATTCGGAATGGTCAAGAAAGAAGTTATAACTCTTGTGCAGAAATAAAGATTTGAATATTCCTAACAACACCCAAACGCGCATTTTATTGCTGGAATAAAGCTCTTGGTTTTCGCCAAAGGAAAGGCATGATTTCTGATTCTAAATCTGTAGTTGAAACTACGCCAAAATTGTTTGCATTCGAGATCCTCCATAATACCCTAGGGTTCCCAAAACTATCACGATTTCTTAGCTCTAAAGGTTCATACGATCTTATGACTCTTCAAACTATTGCACTTGACTTTCATTCAATATTACGTTAGGTTCAGGACCTCGAAATGAAGATTTCACCTATTTAGCATCTAATATCGTTGTATCCATTAATGTGTACACTTAATTAAATCGACGTTCTTCAGAAGAACAATATGTAGTAAATCACCATACTTGAATCTAATGAGGGTGTCCTCCCCAAACTGACTCTTGCATTCTGGACTTAATGTAGAAGATGACAATGAATTGTTGGAGCAGGCAATTAAACCTTATATCCACACTCCATTGTTATATTAACAGT
This sequence comes from Nephila pilipes, assembly GCA_019974015.1. NCBI lineage: Eukaryota > Metazoa > Arthropoda > Arachnida > Araneae > Nephilidae > Nephila > Nephila pilipes. Next base: position 9,783 of record BMAW01042341.1, on the reverse strand, counting down.
CGAAGTGCCTCTGTGTAGTCTGTCCCTGCAACATGGATAGGGTACCTAACACCACTTGGTTCTGTAGTCATTTATCGTCCTCTGACAAACACTCTCCACATCCGGTTTTCTTGAACCCAGTGTTTCTAAACTAGCTGTATTGTCTGTATGAGCCACTTTTGCAAGCTGGTATTGCATACTAAGGAAAAGTTCTTTCACAAATAGCAATCATTAGTCCTCATTCCAAATTTGTTACTTGCTCAAATGGCGTTCTGTGTCGTCGTCGAGCAATTGTTTCATCTTTTGAATAATTTACCACTGTCGGATAATCATAGATTTTTCTCTAAGTCTCGTTACAGCATTCGACTGAAATGCAATCAGCAATTCAGGAGGCGCTGCTCAAATCAGGGTTTCTCAAGGACAATTGAATAAATTCCGTTATTTGTGTTTGCAGTCCCATGCATGATTATTTCATGATGCAAATTTCATTAACATGATTATTCAAAAATTTATGAAAATTTGCATGCTTTACTTTGGTATATCACCCAAAATGTTATATTATTCTAACGGTCTAATCTAATATGACTTATAACATTAAAATTTCTTAACAGAGTGCTTTCGTTGCAACGTTGCTTTACCTTATTTTAATTACTATAAAAATGTATTTTTTTACGATTTTCAGGTAGTTAAAGAACCAAATAATTTTACTGTAACTTTGTTAATGTATATTTAAAAGAAACAAAAATATATTTAAAATATTCATATGAGAATATTCAAAAGAAGTAGAAAATAAGACATGAAACAAGTTTGTTTCTCAGTAATTGTTAAGAACTTATTTACAAAATTAAAAAAGGAAATAATTTTGAAGCAGTTAAACACGAGAATAAACTTCCTCTTTGTTTGAATATATATTTCTGATTTATTCCTCAAGAATGAAATTTAAGTACGATTTATAATTCTTTCAGAAATGTACAATAGTGAGGACATTTAGAAATATTTCAATAAAAATTTATGCAAAATTTTATTTCTTTTCCAATCTTTGAGGGGAAAAAATAGACCACTGTTATTATATTTTTATCAAGAAAAAGGTCGTACTACGGATATATAGTTAAAAGTAATGTTTCAGGATATTCCATGAACTTTTTCAAAAAGTTCAAGTAACATGATTTCTTCCATGGGGAAATTAATATGTACTCCTCCAATCTCTCCTTCATTTCAAAGAAACTGATAAGTATTTTACTTTCTTTGTCAAAGTGAGATTTTCGTTATCTCCCAATTAAAATCATTACATATCTTTAAATAAGAAATAGCGTTAAACAATGAGAAATTTACTAATATATGAAATGCATAGAATATTCAGTATAAAGTTCTAATAAAACATCTTGCTGGTAGATACGTTTCTGCAAGAATTTGTGACTTATGTCAATTCGCAGTTCCATAAATAAATTAAAAACCTTTTCGAAAGTTCTTAATGTGAGAATTTTCTTTTAAAAAAAAGAAAAGATAGGAAAATAAACCATTGGTGTGGTGTGGAAGTTAGGAAAGGGGTACCAATTAAAGTGTAGTCCTCATCACTTAAACGTGGCTAAAAATTTAGAGGCCTATCAACAATAGCCCTTTGCAAGGCTCGCAGTTACTGAAAGTGAGATAATACATATTCCTGTCCCTCGGTCTTACAAAGTTAAAATATTAAAAAGTAAGCTTCCCTTTCAGATTGGAAAATCTGGTAGTCAACTTGTAATATCGGAATTCGGGTTCGGAATATTCCGAGAGCAAATTTGAGTTTTTATACCAATTTTGATTTCATTACTCATTTTTTAATTGCTCATGGTCCCATCATCTGTTATTTAAATCATTTTAATTTGAAAGAATACAAATTTATGATCCTGTGACTCTGTTGGGGAGATGGTGACCACTACGTTTTCTCTTGTCCTTTTACCAAAAGTTGTCATTTAAGGTGTCCTGTTTTTGAAGCGAAACCAATTTGGCTGAAATCCGTGCGTAAAAATCTTTACTTTCATTTCAAGCTTACATTTCTTAATATTTTACTTTTCCTTATTGTGTAGTTATAATTGTATACCTTGTATACGTGTACATATTTTTTATTTAGTACTTCATTTTTGTTCTCGAGTTTGTAGACGCTTATGTATTGTGCCATTTAGCCTGTTTTGCATCTAATTTCTGCAAGAAAATTACTTCTGTTAATTATTTTTTATTCCTGTCATGCACATTTTCAGCTCTGTAAATACATTGTAAGTTTTATTTACTTTTGGTTTCAAAATTATGTAATTTCTCATGTTCTTTTGTCTATAAATGTTGAGAGAGAGGGGGGGGGTTGTCTCTCGGGGGAGATGAAGCGGCTTTTAGCTCTAAACACCTTGGGTGAGCTCAGTCCCCTTGGACATTTTGAGAATAGAAATTATGTTGCTTCTAGTGCGAAGTTAATATGACCAAACTAAGAAAAAGAAACTGAAGTTATCATATATATATATATATATATATATATATATATATATATATATATATATGTGATATTTATATAAAAAATTGAAATTATCTTTAATTTGAAAAAAATAAATAAATAATGGTTTTCTTTTCTTTAAAATTTAGGTAAAATTGTTTGTTAAGTAATTGATTCACATTCAAGCCATACCCAGAAAATATTCGAAATTTTGTTCTAGGAATTTTTTATTTATGTTATATTTTATTATGTTTTGGAATTTAATAGGAATTTTGTTAGGAATTAATATGTTTTTGTTTATATTAGGAGTGTAATATTTTTTAAATAAATTTTTAAATGAAATGAATTTTTACAATGAAATAATGTTCTCAGAAAAAATCGTTGATTTAGTTTTGAGAATCATATATTTTTTTTCTGAAAGAGATTTAAAGACTTTAAACTAAATACTGAAATTGTATAACATATTGAAGTTAACCAAAAATGTTGATGCAAGAGGGGAATTGAGCAAAAAATAATGTTATGCTTTATTCAAAAACTAACTTTTTATTCTTAAAATGGAAATAAAAATAATTTTTTTTTATTTCTTTACCGTTTACTGTATTGAATATAATGTTGTTATTAGCCACCCAAAGGGCTATTGTTTTAGTTGCATTACTTTTAGCGCACCAGATCACTTTTCAATTTTTTTATCGTTTTCTTCAATTTTATTTACATTTAGCTTAAATATATTCTATTTAATTATATATACTTGCTTTAATTTTAATTACAATTATCTAATAAAATATAGTAATTTATCAGCTTAATTATATTTGCTTTAATTTTAATTACATTTAGCTAAAATATATTCAATTTCATAATTTATCGCTTCCTTTAATTTTAATATCGGAAAAGTTAATTATTGTCCATTTCTCGATATTTTATTGGTTACTTTAATTATTTTATTTAATTGAGTAGTTTAATAATAATTATAAAAAAAGCGCACCTTTGGTTATTAAATCTGTTCTTTGAAAATATTTGCTATAGAATATTTTTAAATATTTTTCTTTCTAAAGCAATTTCATAAGTGTAAACGACTTAAGTAAATAAAAAATGTTATTTGTTTACATAATGCTTAACAGTTCTCTTTCTTAATCTTAACAAATATCTTATCTGAAACTTTCATCGGGTTCATTTTACGTTAAATATATTTTCATAAGATAAATGAATGATATAAAACATTTCTCAGGTATTTAAATCGGAGTGGATAATGATCGCAATACCCTAATTTGTTCTTTGATAAACAGTTCTGAACAATAACGCTAAAAATATGCTATAAAAATAAACGAAGTAATGAAATAACAAAAGATTTCGGAGAACATAAATGCTTTTATGTTTATAACAGAGTACAATCGGTGTTGGATGTAACAATGAATCTGGCATTCGGAAATGAATATAATAGACCTGTGCGACTTCAACACGAATGTTTCAGCGTCTGCGTTTCTGAGATAAGAACATTCATTTAATGTTATTTTTCTTGAAGGTCGTCAGGACAGTTTTTCCATTTGAATCAGCGAGTATGATATAACAAGCTTGTATCTAAATCTAAAAAAAATGTATTCAAGTGGTTATTAATTTATAAATATAACGATACATATTAGTTAAGTTATTTAATTTTTCTTTGAATTTTCACTACCGTTATTAGAAATATTTTTTTTAAAATTTTTTTTAATACATTGTATAAACAAACAAATTATCAAAAAATTTAAGTAGTGATTATTAAAACAATAAGTTACTTAAAACTGGGAGTCAAGATTAGATTTTGACAATACTTAAGGAGATTGATACTCTGATAATTACAAAATATATTATAATACAGTTTTTAGATGCACAATGATATTAAATCTGACTTGTGCAATATATTTTATACAAGTCACAAAAGCCAGCATCTATATGTATTCACCCGTTACACCTTAATCAGAATTGTGTTTTTGTATACCTGTAGATGTAATTTAAATTTATACACAAATTATGTTCCTTTTTTTAACTTGTATTATAAATACAATGCTATTTTTGAAAATATCTTGTAGACGTTTGATGTAATTTAATCGGAAGAAGTTATAATTCTACTTCGGTTACTAAGTGTCACGAAGAAAACACGAGCTTATTTTCTGCATAGAATATATTTTACGGGATATGTTTGAATAATAGTAAAAGAATTTCCTTTAAAAGCTTAGTTTTGTCAAAATTGTTAGAAAATATATTTTAATCGCTTATATATTTTTTATTCACCTTTTTTTTTTTTAATTGGAAATGAAAATAGAATTTTTTCTATTATTTATGACAAATTGTTATACAATTATACACTGGTGAGCAAAACTTAAGCAACAATGTAAATTTTAAGCAGATAGCCATGAAATTGCAGAAAAGGGATTTTCAGATCAGTACAATGAACACGCAATTCGGTAGAAAGGTGATGTGTTTGCAAGTGTAAGGATCAGAATGTCCTAGGCGACGTGAATGTACGCAAAACCCGTGCGGTCGATACTCCCAGTTCAAGACTACAATAAAAGGAGGAACGAAGTAGCAATTAAAGAGGTTCGCTGCAAATGCAAGTGAGTTCTTTCATGAAATATGTCTAGAAGAAATCATTTGGATGACTTCAAACGTGGATAAATGTTCGGAAAGCTGGAGGAAGGACGTAGTGTAGCGGAAGAGTTCAGAATCAACAAAAATGTCTCTTCGCGCGCTTGGAAAGCATTGCAAACCATAGGTACAGTTGTCAGAAAGGTTTGTGGTGGCCTCCTTAGGAATATAACTGTAGTGGATGACCCATATATCGTCCTGTAGGCGAGGAGCCCTATACCAGTCAGCAAGCGCCATAGCTCAGCAACTGTGTACAACAACATGGTGACAAGTGTTGTGGCTTACTGTGGCCAGACTTCTTCGCACAGGTGGCTTATTTGCCCACCACCCTGAATGCTACATTCCTTTGAAAGTTGACCATCGGTGACACCGTTTAGAGTTATATAATGAGCACAGAAACTGGACATTTTATCAACGGAGTCGTGTCTTCTTTAAAAATGGAAGTCGTCTCAGAGCCACAAGCGATTCTCAACGTCATTTGATTACAGAAAAATTGGGACACGAATTCATCCCAGTAACATCACGGAAAGAGACCGTTACGGTCGTCCTGGAGTTGTCGTCTTGGAAGGCGTTATGCTGAACAGGCGGACTGAGCTCCACGTTTTCGACAGAAGTTCTGTAACCGGAAACTGCTATTGTAAGGAGGTGATCCTTAACCATGAGCGTCTGTTCCAAGGTTCTATTAGACCAGACTTCATTTCTATGGATGACAATGCACGCCCACAGCAGAATGCTCATGATCAGGAGCTACTGTAAAGTGTAGAAATCACACGAATAGAATTTCCAGATTTCTCCCTCGAATTAAATCCCATAGAATATGTGTGGGATGCCTTGGGAAGAAGCCTTCGGAACGATTACAAACTCCGGGGAACACCCAACAATTGAAACACTTGCTGATTGAGAAATGGGCACTCTCACCTAAAGTAACAATTTGGTGTTGAGTATGAAGAGACGGTGCGAAGCAACTATTTCAGTAAGGGAGAGCATATCCCATACTAAGGAGCATCTGCTTGTTGTTCTTCCTCTTGGACAGACAATCATGTGTAACGGTACTATGATTTCAATTAAGCCTTTTTTGTTTTATTCCTTACTATATGCATTGTATTCATTTTTTTACAGCTTTGATTTCTTTATCGTTTAAGTACAAAATGCTGTCTCTCATTTATGAATTGCATGTCTTTGATATGATTTCTCGTAGAGTAATGGCAAAATAAAACACATAATATTTATTTTTGCACACCAGTGTATAAGATAAAAATATGCAATCATATACGAATGTATTATTCATATAAAATGAATGCGAATCTGGGTTTGGATAAATTTATGTATTTGAAAGTTACACGTGCAAAAGAGAGAGATAAACTATTTTTCATAGTTAAGTAATACTTCCGTAACTCATAAGCATTATTCTTTATACTTAAGTGAATTTCCCAATCTAGAATAATGTATTACTTAAGAAAAAGTATGTTAATTAATTGCCCAATTATCTTATAACTAAACATTAATTATTTAACTGCTTACTTTTTCCGCAATCTAAAAAAAATTGTTTGTTATCCTAGTAGCCTTTGAAAGTTTTCTTCTGTTTTAATTCTTGATTCCACACTAAATTTAATTGCTTTGAATAATTTCTTTATATTGCCGAATTACTATTTTCATTCTATTCGAGTAGATAGATATTTATATACTTTTAATCTAGAATAATATCTAATTTAATATGCTTTCCGCTGTGAGAATTCGGATAACGCCTCGCTGTTCCTCATTCGTCAAATTTTGCAATGTGAACGCCATCATGTCCTCACATGCACTGCTGTGTCAATTGAATGGTGCTTTTTTAAGAACTTCCACTCTCTCCTGGCACCCGTGCATGCTCCGATCCATGCCAGAGACAACATTCGTGTCCTTAGATGTCTCTCTATGTTCTCCCATTGTCACATAGGCAAATAAATTAACGGTTACATTGTTACGACGTTTCGCATCTTTTTATTTGAACAACCCATTGTATATATATATATATATATATAATATATATGTGTGTGTGTACCTGTGTGTGTGTTACATCTTTTTTAAAATCCAAATAAAACTTTCATGGTTCAGATGATAAAGTCCACTAATTTCACGAGTAATCTTATATTAACTGTTCGTTGAGATAGAGACAATAACATGATTATAAAGAGCAACGTATTTGGCCAGTAAGGCAGAAGCTGAAGACCATACGAATACAACAGAAAATAGAGCTTTTTCACCATGTCTGTTAATTTATAACGGGGATTTTCTGGGGACGTTTATCAGTCGCGTTGTTCAGGTGCAGGAATTCTTAGGGACTTAAGCTGCAGACAGAAAGTCTGGTTGGGATTATTTCGCACAGATTTACGGTTATGGGAATGCGGATTAAACAACTCTTTAAATGAACTCTTTACTTCTCAATTAGAGAATAGGAAATATTTGGAAAATAAATTATTATTTAGTGAAACTATTAAATTAAATTAAAATCATTACATTTATACACACACACACACACACATACATATATATATATACACACACACACATATATATATATATATATATATATATATATATATATATATATATATATATATATATATATATATATATATATATATATATATATATATATCCTGTGTTATGATAATATCATAGGTATTAATTTTTTAAAATTAATATTGTAATAACTCAATTATTTATCTGCTTATATGCTTTCAAAATTAGAATGACAATCTAGAAAATTTATTTTCCTTATTAGGAAATCCAAACCAATTCTTTAAATGTTAGAATAATTCCGGTTTGTATAAAAATGCGTTACGACTGACGTAAAAAAAATTGCCGGTAATATGACATAGTTAATTTCTACCAAATTCCTTCAATTGATCCTTACGTTACGTTATGTTCATGAATAAACATATGTAGAGTATATTTCTGGGCGTTATATATATATATATTTAATTTCACATATGATCCTTTTAGGACAAGAATGAGTGCGATAATCAACAGATTAAGTTACTTATTGATTTAGGTCAAGACTTCTTGACTTCATTCGGTCAATACATTCTCATGTTAACTTAGTACAAGACAAACTAGTTCGTAACTATTAGGAAGTATGAGATGTTAGAAAGTTTGGTTAAACCTAGTATCTGTATCTAAATACTTCTGAACTCCGACTATTTAAATGAATTGATCAAGTGTTTCATGTGTACAGAAATAGAAAAAAAAATCAATTATTGGTGCAAGATAATAGATATATCGCTACTTGTATAAAAAATAATAAATTTGGAAATCAACATAGATCCTATAATAAGAGTATTTTCTGAAATAAAATTGGTTTGTGTTATGTAATGGAACTGAAAGTAACTTATAATCAAGATTAATAGAAGATTATTATTATTAGATTATTTTATAGAAATAAACACATATATATGTGTAAATTTAAAAATATAGTTTAAGTTTATTCACCGATTTTATTTTCATTTATTTCATATATATATATATATATATATATATATATATATACCGTACTACCGTACTTAAGTACTGCTCAGAATTTCCTTTTTGTATTTTTTTTAATAGACATTTAGTATTTTACGTTACAGAAAAAAATATTGTTTGCCGAATAAAATTATGTACGATAACTTGTTAAACTTGTAACTGAAGTCACTGAATTTCGAAATATCAATGAATTACTAACAGAATATAAACTTTCATGTGTTTTTTTTTTCTAAAAAATTAGAAAGTTAAAAATTTGTTTTCATTAAATCAATCTTACAGTGCAAAACATAGATAAAAAAAAAAGTAACAAACCTTAAAGACCTAATAAACATACAAGGCACCTATGATTACTTTAGAATATTGAATTTTATGTTTCTGAGAAATGAAAAAGAAATACCTGCTCTAAGTGTTATAACATTCAAACAATTTTTGAAGTCTTTAAATGTGTTTATCCTTTCCGTAACTTTTTTTCTGAATTAAAATAATGAAGCAATAACGTACTGAGAAAAAAAATACCCAAAATATTTCATCAATTTGTATACTTTCTTGAAGTTTTTAAAATAAATTTCACAGTAATACGTATTTACTTGAACACATATCAATTCATATGAAATTGTAAAGCGTAACAAACACAAATAGCAATTTAACGTTGCATATATCAATAAGTATGTTCTGAAAGCTTCGTATGAACTCTTACAGTGCATTTAGAGTTAAATTCGGTATTCCTATATATAAAAGATACTAAACGCGCGTATAGTACAACTATGAGAATTCATTACTCACAGGTGTTCAATGGGAAAGAATTCGTGAATGTGCCATTTCAAATAAACCGAAAATGTCTGCGAATATAAAAGTCAGTTATATATATATAACTTCAGTTATATATAAAATATATATATAACTGAAGTTATATATATATAAAAGTCAGTTATATATAAAGTCAGGACTTATATGTAAAAGTCAGTTATATATATATATATATATATAACCACACCTCGTTATAACACATCAATCAATAACTCCGAGACTAACATTGAAAACAACATTTTTTTTTTGCAAATTTTTTTTTTATTCATCAACATAACACCTTTTGTTAAACACCTTTTAGAGATTGATACAATCGTTCAACCTTTTTCCAAATCTTTTTTTCTTTCTTTTTTTTTTCTTTTTTTTTTTTTTTTTCATAAGAAATCTTTTGTTGAGAGCAATCTGTGGCT
>BMAW01042340.1:19549-70029 GCA_019974015.1 Nephila pilipes | reverse complement strand
CCCCCCCCCCCCAAAAAAAAAATGCTAACAAGGTCTAAACATTAATGTGACGATAATTTTAACTAGATATATGAAGAAAGTAGCCCGTAGAATTTAAGTGTTCATCAGATAATTTTCTATTTGAATTATATTATCACTCTATGGATTATATTAAACTTCTGAAATAGTAAGTATAATTTTTTAAAACTGTATAATCTATACTTATAACAACTGCTTCAGTAGCTTATTTTATTAGTCTGAAAAAGTGTATTAAAATCTATGCAGTTGAGGATCACTGATATCATTCCTTTAAAAAAATTTAATAATCATTTTTAAGAAATTTAATTAGGGCTTTTAATTACGATTCACTACTATACAAAGTTTTCATTACACGTTCTGTGATTTTTTAATAAATATATATGGTATTCTTTGATTAATAACAAGCTTTTGGAAAATGTTACTTAAATTTTGATTTTAAATCCTGGAGGAATGTACCTTTTTTTTGCATAGAAAATAATTTTAAATTTTAGTCGTAAATATGCACAGATTCGACAAAAATATTTTTGATTGAAATCATATTTTCAACTAATCCATTTTCAAATTCGAATTAACTATTCATTTATAGAAATTATGAAAATTTATTATTTCATTATTAGGAAACTTTGAATTTCATGTGGTAAAGTATGAAATAGAAATTTTTGACTCATATCTGTTGCACCTACAAACACTGTTGCAACTTTTATAGTTATAATGCATATTTATGATAAATCTAGGGATGTTTGAAATCCATTGATATAGCAGTCCACTGGAATCAATCCACCTAGAAAAAGAAGATCGGAAAAAATTAAATGTTTTAAATTAACTCTCTAATAATAAATTTAAGAAAAATAATTACAGACTGAAATAAGTACAGATTTCATGAAATTTCGGTCAGAAAATTACGTTATATACATTGTGTATTACACATTCATCAAAAAACATTTAAAAGTAGTTTCTAGCTATAGCTATCTAGGAACTATGTAGTTTACAGTTTATTTTTGAGTATATATATATATATATATATATATATATATATATATATATATATATATATATATATATATATATATGTATATATCTGTTTGAAGAAGTATTTTCTCGTGCACAGCATTTTTTAAATTAAAAGGCTTCTTTAATTAAGTCAGATTTTGGGACAAAAAAATCATATATTTTAAATTATTTTTACAATCCGTAAAATGTACTAAGACATCCAAGTAAATTTTAAAAAAATATAATTAGTAATTTTTAAATTTTAATTTAATAAATTTACATATTAAATTTTATCTAAAAATAACGCAAGTATTTTAAGGAAGACAATAGATGCATTAAAGAGAAATAATGTATTAACCACCAAAGAGGCTTTTGTTTTCTTACAACCGCAAAATGCTGTTCATGAAAACTTTTCAAATGAAAGTAAAATGAATGTGACATATTTAATCTAATTATGTCTTCCAGCCGATTTACAATTGTTTCAGGTTTAATTGTAACAACCTCATTTAATAAGACTAAATTAACCCTTGAAGACTTGATTTATTTTCGTCCCATGGCAACAATGATTACATTTAACTTAAAATATATATTTAATTTAGTAATTTATATTTTGCTTTAATTTTAATATTGTAACAAAATATTTTAGTATGCTTCAATATTTTACCTTTTAATTCAGTTATAATACTTATCTGAAAATTTGATATTTTTATCTGGTTATTGCTTTGTTGGGTAAATCTGTTCCTTGCAAAACTTTGCATATTGCAATTTGTGTAGCATACGATATAGTATAATAATATTTATGTTTTGTTTTGGTTTATTTTGTTCATATATCAGTGTTGTTATTATTATCGTGTCCGTGGATAATATAGAATATGTTTTAGTTATCCTGAAAGGCGTGAATGAGAGTAGTTGCCATATCAGTTGCCTTAAACTGTAGAGAAATTCCTGAGGGGATATATAAATGCGTGGAACAATGTCGGTGAAATGTTGTCAAATATTTTCGGTAAAATGGTTGGAAATTAATAATCATGCTTTGGTGTTAATCCAGATAATTTCTATGATTGATATTTATTCTTGTTTTCCAAAAGAATTTAAATTGCTTAGTTCAAACTATATAAGCAAGAATCTTTTCTTTCTTAAGAAGAAATGTAGTTAAAATAAAATCCTTAAATATTCAGATTTCTACGCAGAAAATAAATAAGAATTTCGTAATGACAGTTACTTTTAATTCCAATAATACTTGATCAATATATATTAGCAAATATGAATTTGAAGTTCATCCTAATTAAAATTAATAGTCATTTATTTTTCGTTTAATTCCTTCTTTCATACTTTTCACATACGGCTTGAGAAATTGCGTTGTTCAAGTTACAATATAAAAGAAATAAGGCAGTTTTAGTGAAATATAAATAATTTGAAATATATATAATGTTAAAAAATCATTTTTTAACAATTAATTTAATATGTTTAATTAGTGGACCTGTACAAAGCAAATGTTTTAAGAAATTTAATCTAATATGTCAGTAGAAGTAGCTATTTTCCGATGTAAAAATGATGTAAAGAAAATATGTGAATCGTACAAACTTATTTTAAAGTCGAATACATAAACGATTATTTCAAGACAGCATAAGCAGTGATTCAATATATATATATATATATATATATATATATATATATATATATGCAGAAAGTAGTTAAAATATACCAAAATGTTTTTGAAAAAATAGAAATAGTGTATTTAATGTTATAATAGACTTTAGAGTGTTAAGAAAGTTTAATTTAGAATAACTGGCCAAATTATTTCCATCAAAAAGTGCATTTTTAAAAATGATTATGAAACAAAAATACAAATTTAATAACCCGTCAAATCTAAAATCTTAAAAATGAAAAAAAAAAAAAAAAAAAAAAACAAGCACAACATGCCAAAAAGAAATCTTTAAGAACCAAAAGGTAAAATGACAAAAATGAAAAACTATTTTACAAATAGAATGAAAGGGCTTTTATCTATATCGTAATTTCTTGCTTATTTATTGCGTGTTTGTAGGAGTGTTGGTATTTATGTAAAAAAAAAACAAATTACAAAGGCTTAAAAAATTATCACTGTTAAAAAATTTATCAAAATTGCCCATTCGTAAACTATACATGAATGGATCCTAATATCAAAGTAAACTCAGCCTTATTATTTTCTAAATTGTTTATTACCTTAAAGTTTTAGAAACTGTCATTCTCTCAAACTTTTGCTTGTAATTCCTTTTCAAAATTATTTAACTTAAGTTTAGATGAGGAAAATTTAAGCACTTATTTGAGATATAATATAGTATAATATAATATTTATACTATTTTTATTAAAAAATAGTTTAACTCTAAAAAAAAAATCTTTCCTTTGGTTGTAAGAATTTTGTTATACTATTACCAATAAAAACAACTCAATCTGTAATGATTAACTTAAAATTTCTAAGATAAATTAACCATTTCCTTGAGTCCCCCTTAATAATTTATTGCATTTTTTCTTGTGATCATAATCAAAACATACAAGCTCTTCTGCAGTATTAAAAGGGTGTCAAATTAAAACAACAGAATTAATGAAAACAGAAGATTCTACGATAGAAATTAAATTATTAAATTAAATATCAAAATTAAATAAACGATAAAATATTAACGAAGCCTGTATGGAAATTAAAACAAAAACAAATTAATTTTTGAAATAAAATATATCTTAAGAGAAATATAACTATTGTTGCAGTAAAAAGAAAATATACGAGTCAAATAAATTTTTACGCTTTGTTTTTGTTTCAACAACAAGCAATATTTTTGAGCTCCAAGCTAGATAGTGAGATCTTAATTCTAATTAAGAATTATTAGAATAAAATAAGATAAAGGATTTTAAGTTATCTAATAATTCTAATCAAGGATTTGCACAAGTAATGAACAATATAGGTGAAATATAGGAAGCAAGAATTTCAATTTTTTTCTGAGAATGTGAGGAAATTTCTTGCTCTGAATATGATGAAATAAAGGCAAGCATAATACATCATATTTAATATAGAAAAATAATTGTATTATTAAGAAGATAATTTCTTTCAAGAATTAAGATCTTTTTTTATTTCAAATATATACAGACAAATATTTAGTGGTTTTAATTTATATTCTTTTCAAAATATATTCATTTCCTTTGTATTAAAAACTAAATGTAATTTTTTGAAGTGGAATTACGTTTCAAATAGTTTGATGTGTATATACAGAAAATGTGATGATATCGCCAGTTTCACATTATCTTTTTCACAATTTTCTAAGCAGAACCATTTTCAAAACATATTCAATGTAAATAAGTTTGTAATTATCTTTATTTTCATTTTCTTTCAACAAAGCGTGGGCTAAAATAAGGATCCAACCAGAATTACCATATCTGTAAAGCATTTCACTATTCAATAATTTGGCTTTCACTTGAATCAGCATTTAATAATACAAATATGTATCAGGATTTCCGAATTAAATCTTGATCACCATTTTTGTAATATGTTTTATACATCGCTTTTATGTGAATATATTTGAAAATAATTCTTTTACATTTATTTCCTGGTTTTAAAAACATTAAGACATCTAAATTTATATTCCAAAACCATTCTATAGAATAGATTTTGGACGGTAGCAGAAGGTAAAGCGGAATAAGCGAAACTGATTACAACTTTTAACGAAATGTTTTGCATTAAAGCTACCAACTCAGTTGAATTTATGTTGACATTTCATTAGAAACGGAGTCTAGGTTTCTAAGATACTTCAAAATATATTTATGCAGCATTTCAAAGTGCTCCATTAATGATGTTGGATGTTAGGGATTTAGAAACAACAAATATAAATGAAATGATCTTGATTTGGAGTAGCTAAACTTCAAAACTTCATCTATAGTTATTACTTTATTTTTTTATATAAGGTATTTAAATTTTTTTTGAATAGGTGAATAAATTATTTTAGTTTATATGTCAAAATTAATATAATTTTCAAAAAGTGTTTTTGAAATGTCAATGGTTTTTTTTAAGTTCTGATTACAAAACTATTACGTTAAAAAGTTCATTTACTTTGTGCCCATGAAATAAGGTATCAAAAGATATTTGTCACTATTAAAAGTGATAAAATATTTTTAAAATAAACTGTCCTTTTCTTCAGAAAATAAGGTAAATTATCTCAGTGCATTCTCAAAGGAGCTCAGTTATTTAGGAATATATTATTACGAATTTCTTAGCAGCAGAAAAGTGTGAAATATGCATATTTTTTTAGAATTACGCATAAAAGCTTTTTTTTTTTTTTTTTTGATAAATCAAAATATATATTATTTCATAGAAATGGTATTGATAATAACACATGAAATGTGTATGCTATTAGGTTGAATAAAAAGTTACATACCTGAAGAATATTTTATTTCATCATGTTATTTTCATATTTTTGAAAAGCATCAATGTTTTCTTTTGTCTGAAGAATAAGTAGTTGAATATTTTGTTGTGTATTTTAATGTTTCAAGATTTTACAATGTAGATTTATAATCTGGTTTATAATATCAAACTTTTTATAATAATTTATTCATATATTTCATATTCGAATATATTTAATTTTTCGAATTGGTTTGTTATGAATATTCGAATATTATTTTTTAGTTAATCAGTATAACAGTTTATTTTCTTCCATTTGCCAATATTTGACACACACACACACACACACATATATATATATATATATATATGTGTGTGTGTGTGTGTGTGTGTGTGTGTGTGTAATGATTTAACTTCAATTTATATTAGTTTCTAATAATAACAGTTTAATTGCCTAATTTTTCCCATTCTTTCATTTAAAAATAAAGAGTCAATTCTTATTTCCTGATACTAATCCTTTTTAACGTCATTTATGTAATCAAGCGTTTTTAAAAAAATCGCTGATAATGCCGTTCTCAAGGCTTCCGATCTAAGGGGATAAACCCTCCCTAGTTTTCATCAAAATCACACCTACTTACATCATATTCTCAAGGATTCCTTTGAGTCCTTTCTCATTGGCTGGAATCCATCAATCCCGATACTTATTGCACAAATCTTGTATAAGCGAAACAAACGCTTGGAGTTTAAATAGTTTCTAAATTCCAGTAAATATCATTCAATATGACCTTAAGACTTACAGTCTAACTGAATTAAATGTTTAAAAGCTCAAAATTATTAACTTATGTCATTTAATCCTCTTTCTTATATGTTACATTTTTTGTTCATGCACTATTTATTTTATTAGAAAATTATTTTATTTTGAAACACATACCTCAACACGGAAATTCAAAGTAAACAAAGGTTTTGCTCGGAAGAGTAATGTTTATAAGTTACTTTGATTCATACTTAGATAATAAATATTCTGAATATAACTGGAATGAAAAATATTCATGAATATTTGTTATTTGATAAGTAATTTATGCCTTTACATTTGTAAAAAAGATTTATAATTGTTTTATTTCATATTTGGAAAAATATGTTCAAAACGATCTTCAAAGCCTTACATGAAGAAGCATGTATACGTTTGGTCTCTTTTCGACGAGTTCACGGCCATATGGAATTATACGTTTATTGCTTTTTCTTGGATCTTGATCCGGATGATATTAAGCACACATTTATATTTGTTTCTTTGCGTAAGTGTCAACTGTACATTTGTACAATTACTTTTGGTTACTAATTATTCGAAGATTCAAATTTAAAAAATATCCATTTGTGTGAAATCTCTCATAATTTACTTTTTGATAGCGGATAATTGAAGTACAGGTTATAAAATCCGGACATTTTTCGAAATCTCAAACAAAGTTGGAATTTCGTTTAAATTGTCCTGATGATTTTCAATTGAATTCACGAAAAATTAATTATGTATCGCGCTTACGCAGATAAAAATTATGTAATATAAATACTTACAATTCTATGAATATTTAAAATATTAAATTAAATTTTTAATATTGTGCATCGCTAGCAAATTTTCATATATTCCTTAAGTTGTGTTCAATTCGGCTTAAAACTCTGAATCTTACCAGCAAGACATGCAAAAAATTTGGTGAATACAATAAAATATTTTCATGGAATCAAAGCTAGGATGCTAAAACGTCGGAATGCAAAAAATTATGAGCATATCTATTATAGTCATTGAAATATTTCTTATAAAATTCTGTTAAAATTTTTTTCATTATATTATACCTAATCTATATATATATATATATATATATATATATATATATATATATATATATATATATATATATATATAAGCGAAATACCACTGACAGACTCATCACGAGATCTCTAAGACTATACAACCGATTGACTTGAAATTTAGCACAGTTACTCATTTTGCGATATAGACGCTCACTAAGAACGGAATTTACGGAACTCTTAACAAAAATGTAATTTCCATCCCTTAATCTACTCTTATTCTTCGGTTATGTAATTTTGGCGACTTTATCGACAAAAATGATATGACCGACGCGAAACGGAATATTTTTTTCTATGCATACTGTGTATTGTCACCAATTAAGTTTACTTGGTGAGATTTGCGCCTGCGAAAAAATACCAAATAATTTTATATTGAAGCGCTGATGGAGGATTGGCAAGATTTTGGCGAAGGGGTTCCTTATGTGAAATTTTGAAAATGTTGAAAATAGAAAACGTACATATTTAGTGATAGAAATAAATGAGTTTAGAATCCCACGGTTAGTGAGAGTGTAGTTTAGCTCCAAACCTTAGCGAGATTTTGAAAAATACTAAAACGGCTACTTTTTACGGATTAGCACATACGCAAGTCAATCTTCGTTTACTGGAGTTCTCCCTACATGCATGAACGAACTGTAGAGGGTATGACATACGTTAGATATTTTGGACGTCCCAACTTGCACGACTTATTTTTAGGCTTGCAGTCAATTGCAATCCTAAATGGTTAGAAATAAAAAAGTCTTGAGGCAAGGACAAAAATCTTATGATAGACACGATGTCATTGCGAGGATGTTTCATTTGAAAGTTAAGCACATGATGAATATTCTGACAAAAGGTTTCATCTTTGGCAATATTAGGTAAAACATGTATATGGCGGAATGAATTTTATCAATATTATATGTATATGGGGTGACTTTTTACTAATTTTGTTTTATTTTTCTCATATATTTGAATGTCGAGGATAACCATTATTACAGACAATCAATTTCTTAAAATTTTAAATTTAGATTATCATTAAAGTTTTAAGAAATGAAATTTTCTTGATATCTTACATTTAGGTTCCAAAAAATTATATTATCGTCTGTTCAGCGAAGCGGGCGGGTGTCAGCTAGTATTAAATAAAGCGTCAACATAGTATAGTAATAATTTGATGCATTCAGAGTATTAAAAATAAGTATAAATGACATTGCTGGTAATAAGAATGTTATAATTTTAAATTCAAACTTCTTTCCCATCAATTGAGCACATTTTGCAATTATGTGATATGAATCGGTCATATTTTTTAAATTTAGAAAAATACCCTAAACTTACGAAAACATTCTTTCAAAACGATACATCAAAACTTAGGGTCTGTTTCCTTCACAACCAGGCATTATTTTCTATTAAGCTAACCAAAATTAAAGATTATATTTCAGACTATTTTTTTTCTTGCAATATAGGACGATATACGAATATTAGTCTGTACCGTTAATACTTAAGAATAAATTTATAATTTTTTAGGGTTCTAAACCTGGCTTTAAGGATACATTACTAAAAGTTAAAATTGTTAACAAAATGCGTTATGAATATGTCGAGTAACTTCACTGAACTAAATTGTGTGTGTGTGTGTGTGTGTGTGTGTGTGTGTGTGTGTACTGTTCTAATTGTCAAAGTTAAATGGAACGAAGTTTCTCTCACAGTTGTATTTGTATTGACTGAATAGAAAGATGTAGTTATGGATGATAATTTTCAGATTAAAGATAAATGTGAATATGTATTTAAAGTATAAAACAATAAAGTAATGGAAAGATGAAAAATTCAACATGGATAGAAGTTGGTTTAGGAATAGATTTAGACAAAAAAAAAAGTAAAGTGCTTAGAGGGTTAGAAGCAAATTTAGCTTGAAATATTCATGTATTTTCTCGATTATATTACGTAATACGTGTAGTAACCTAGTGGTTACGGTCGTGGATTCCGAACCAGCGTTGTTTTCTTCAAATCATGGATTCGAGCTTTGATGACCCTAAAGACCGTCCGTGTTTTGGGGCTGATCCATACAATATCTTGTCAAGGTCCTAAGTCCTTCCGTTTGCCATGTAAGGAAATTTAGAAAGGGAGGGGCCAGTTCACGTGTCATCCTCATCACTGGACGGACGTTCGAAATTATGAGATTCGTCCGGTTACTTCTCGGTGCGACGTTAGTAATAAACAATAGCAACACACTTTCACTTATATAAGCAGCTTACTTTTTGCCTTTCTTTAGGATGCAAGTTGTTTCTAAAGATTTAAATTTGAAAGTTATTCAAAATATGTATTTAAATTTAAACATAAAATAAAGTCGGCACATTAGGGTGCGTCAAATATAACGACAATTTGTCACTTATTCCACAATTCAAACATTAATAGTTATTCAATTTAGTTGCTTGCTTTTGCATTTCACCAATTTGTGAAAAAAAAACCCACAGATTTCGCCAAGGTGTACGAAGATCGAAAATAGGAAATTATTAATTGTTCCGAAACACTTTCCTCTAAATGCACACTCCACAGTAGTTTAGCTATTTAAGTCGACTCAAAAATAACACGAATATTTTATTTATGAGACATCGCAAGTTACGTGGCGTTTTTTTTGCTTGACAATGTACAAAACACGAAGCATAATGATAGGACTAATTCACATTAAGAATGTACATCATGCTTTTTACTACCCCAAGACTACATGTGTTCTACGGACTACAATTCCTTCACCAGGATAGTGAAGATATTCAACAAACAGTGAGGCTTGAAAATATTAAAATTTGTAGAAACAGTAGGAATTATAAAATATTAAATTATTTGAAAAAAATTAAAATATAATATTGTTGTTTATTGGAAAATGTTTTTGTTTCTGAAATCCATAATTATATGTGTTCAAATTTAGTGAATATGTAAGCTTAACTTCACAAATGCCAAATAAAAATTTGCTTACAAGATACTCTGTGTCCCCTTAATATTTTGAATTAAGTTAGTTTTACATCAAGTAATAACAAGTAAATATATCGAGTAAATAAAAAAAATATGAAAAATACCATTTATTCAAAGCCGCAAATTTCCCACAATTTTTAAAAAAAATCAATAATTGAACAAATTACTGTTTTTCCTTTTATTTCATTGATTAAGAGATCTGACCTACTGTTTATTTTAATGAGTTTCAGAGCTCAATGTAAAATAATTTACATTTTGTTTTAGTCCATTTTCCGCATTCAAATTAAACAAAAAAATTTATACGATACATAAGTTTCCATACTATTTCTCAATGAAATAGTAATTTTTTTCTCAATTACCTAAAGGATGCTTTATATTTTTGTATCATAATACTAAACAAAGAAACATACTTTGTTAGTGTTTTTTGTTTAACTAGAATGCGAAGTATCTCTAAAACAAAAAGTCAGCTCTTATATATTAAAGTCTGAAACTGACTAAAAGAAACAAAAACACTCAAAAAGACAAAACCTTATGTAAACAATGAGTATCATATTTTAAAACTACCCTTCTCCCATTTTGCAATATTGAACACGTTAAAATTTTTTAAAGCTGAACTTAGCATAGAAAATTTATTTTTTTCTATAATATCCATTCTTCCAAAAGTCAACATTCCGTCCCATTTTCCTATAAATGTTTGGAGAAACGCAGCTTTTGATTCAAAAAATGCATCAACATTGAGGGAAAAAAATGTTTTTAATATATATCACAAATCACCTTCTAACTCAAAACATTCGGGGAGGAAACTGTATTCTTTTTATAATAAAAAAACGTTATGTTCAATGTAATAAAAGACATTAACAACATTGCAGCGTATTATGGATTTCAAAGCGCGTTTGCTCTTTTAGCGGTACTTGAACTTCGTTTAACTTATTTTTTCGCATTATAAAATAATATATAACTATGTTAATTTAATTCGCTATAAATGAGGGCGCGAGACATTTTTACTACTCCATGTAAATAAGAGAAAGTGACATGTCAGCCAAACAAGTTTTTAAAAGAATCATGGCTGTTTCTTACAGAACAAATTTAATGTCAGTATATCTGGCTCTGCATTAGATGAGGCATAGCAACATATTCAAGAATGTAGAAAAAGTCTAAATGGCACTTAAAATTGAAAGCAATTATGGCAGGTAGATTTCCAAATAGCTTAATATGTGTTAAACTTCTTTGAGGGCTTCATGAGTTAAATAGAATACATTTAAAGGATTGAAGGATTTTTTTCCGAAATTTAGTGTGAGGATAGTTAAGTCCGAATTTAATAAGATTGTGAAGAAAAACCTTTAAGTACCATTAAGAAAATGTCCTTAAATTGTAACTACAGGCCAAGAACTTTTCTTTATGCTGTTTTCTCGAAATCCTTATGATATAATGAAGGTTATGCAAGGACTAGCCTATCATGTCACTCACCCTCAAAAACTTCAGTACCATTAAAGAGAATTCATGCAAACCATACTTGTATTGTCCGATGCAAGACAAAAAATAATCCGATGAGGCTACATTTAATGATCATTTAGGACAAAAGGCGTATGCTCTACAGATATGAAGGAATGTAATCAATTTTATATCGTCACTAAGCAATCTGCAATCGACAGCCTGCTCGTCTCTGTCTCCTTGGAAGTCCAGAAATGCACCAAGCTTATTATGCAAATGGAAAGGGACGCGCTGTAATTCATTATTTTCCATTTTGACTTGAGTTATGATTTCTGAGCATCACAGGAACTGCAAAATTTCATGCACCTTCTTAGCTAAGTTATCTGAAAATAGATCAACGTGAGATAGGTCCCATAGGGTAATAAATTGGCAGACAAATCTGTGTTGATAATATTGATGTTAGTTTTATCATAATTGATTCTCCAGTTCTTAAGATGCTGTATCATACTACGACTATCAGTGTTAATCCAAACATGACCTCTGGTAACTATAGAAATAACCCTCTCCAGAGACATATCTGTTGCAATTTATCCTTAGCGAAGAAAAGGAACATAAATCCGAATTCTGTTTCAGCTTAATGACGCAAGGAAAATGCCCATAATAATCATTCCACCTGTCTGACTACATGTAGCTGTAACGTCTATATTTCTATTTACATCTGGATATATCTTTATTGTCTCTTTAGGAATGTTATTTATCACTTTGAAAGTCAATTAGTCTCAATAAATCAAGATCCTTAGTCTCTTTATATATATTTATTAATTTTGATCAATCAAATTATTTTATTTACATATTAAGTATTAAAAATATAAAAATAAGCATACACAAGCGACATTGAAACTCCAACAGCAAGAAAGATTGGCCAGAAAGTGATGAAATTCGGCAAACAGAGGTACAGCAACAAACAATAAGTGACCTTTATTACGAAAGATATGCATAATACAGAGCGAAACAACCGTCGGCTCAGTAGGATGTAACACCAACATGGATGGTGATACAGGAAACAACATATCTAGGTACAAAGTCAATAATAGTATGGATGGTGACTTAAGGAATGGTTCTTTATTATCGGTCAATCATTTACCACAGTTCGTCTTCTGAACGCAGCAGTGGCAGGGTCTGCAAATGGCGTCCAATCACATCCAGAATGCGTTCCATTGGTGAGAAATCAGGAGAGAACGGTTGCCAGAGCAGCATCTATACACCAATCAAGGCCAGGGAAGAATCTGTATACTTTTCAGAACCCGTTGGCAGAAGCGAGCAGTGTGTGTTTGAA
Organism: Nephila pilipes; assembly: GCA_019974015.1. NCBI lineage: Eukaryota > Metazoa > Arthropoda > Arachnida > Araneae > Nephilidae > Nephila > Nephila pilipes. The sequence continues at coordinate 57,096 of BMAW01042340.1, read as the reverse complement.
TGTTATCTTGCTGATAAAGGACATTGGGCAGCCCCTGAAGGTAGGGGAGTGTCGACGGCCACAGCACATCCTTTCGGTATCGTTGAGATGTCATAGTGCCCTAAATATGAACTACAGGTGACCTGGAATCATTCGTAATTGCACCTAAATCCATGATGCCACGTTATAGCGTGTTGGGGTATTCCGCAGTTGCTACAGGATTGGATATGTCTCCACGTCGGCGCCACACTATTAGGTGCTGTCTACCATTGGAGAAACTGAAGCGTGACTCCCCTACGAACACAATCCTATGCTATTCCGTTGTCCACAACGCTTGATCCCGGAACCATTGCAGACGTTGGCTTCTACACTGGTGGGAGGGGTCAATGTCAGTCATCTTACTGGATGCCATATGTGCAGGTCACTACCAACCAATAAGCGGTAAATGGTTCTGATTGATATAGGAACATCCAAGGTGTATTGAACATGCTTCAGAATGGAGATAGAAGCATCTGCCGAGTTTGCCACCACTTTTCGGCGGATGCGTCCATTCACGAGTGCTAACGTCACTCTGGATACACCGGCACTCCCCAAACTTGCCACATTTAATTGTTTCAAACATCTTTGCAGCATTCGGGGCAATATGGAAAGGCGTGTGTCAGCTGAGATTTGACGCATAGAACAATCTCTCCTTCTCAGTTCTATCACATGGTTCCTCGTAAAATAGTCTGTCTGTAGGAACTGCCTATGTTAACGACGGCCTGGCATTCATAGCTACTATACGCGTCCTCTGAGATAAGAAAAACAATTTCTATGATGATTTCGCGAGCAGAAATAAGAGCACAAAAATTGAACATTCTGCAGATTCCTTCTCTTTCGTCTTTTTCAGGGTGCGCTGGGCAGCTGCACTTTTCACTTCATTTGCATGATTTGGTGACGTGCGTCTATCCTGAAATTCCCATAATTTTTGGGCCTCTCCTTTTGGGTACTGCATTTTCAATGTCGTTTAGTGTAAAATCGTTCAATGAAATTTTAAATTACATATTCCCTTATATACAGAAATAAGAAATTGGAGCATCCTTAAGAATTGTTTTAATTTTCATCGCAATCAAACAAAATTGATATCCTTCTTTATGGCCTGAAAAGAACTAACAGTGATGTTATTGGATTAGTTAATTAATTTAATTAATATATTTAATCAAAGAATTTTTCGTGAAAATATCCAATGTTTCTACGATTAGATAGAGAATTTTTCTAAGCGGTAAATGTTCAAAATTTGATTCGTATCTGATGCTTAGTTCCAAAGATATTTGGCAATATATTAGATACCATATATTCTGGATTATTTCACGAAAGATGGATTAATTATTATTTTTAACTTTTTTCGACAACAAAATAAATGGAGAGATAATTAAAACATATTAACTAAAATACGATCCACTAAAAATCCATGATTACTTATTGTAAGTTTTGATCTTGAATACTTTCTATAATTATCGAAAAGAATTATATTAAATATTAGATTTCTAAGCAATACATAACAAGAGTTAATTAAATAATCAAAAAGAATTCATATATTATAATTCCCGATTTTCCCGTAATTTTCCTTACCAATTAATGCTTTTAATATTACATTTTTTTTTATCTTATATAATTAAAATTTAAAATGTTATCAATAATTTCTAGTAAAAAAATTGAAGTGTATTAAATTGAAGAGTTTATATGATCAATATGTGAGAGATTCAATCAGAATAAAAGACCTATATATTAAGTTAATCTTAACTCGAACAATGTTAAGCAGAATTTTGGAACATTTTAAATTTAGGTTAGTTTTATGATGAGATATTAGAATTGAATAAATATGGCGTTTTTAATAAGAAGATTCCTTCTTAGAAGTTAATTTTTTTGATTAATTAATCTTAATTTATTTTTCTCTTCCATTGATTGATTGATTCTATTGACGTCGTACTAAAAGCCCCACGAGGACAATTAGTCACGGATCACGTAATTTTGAACTATGATCAAGTGACGAGAACGACACCTGAGGTGGCACTTCCCTATAACTACACATTATGAATAATCCAGATTTTGTCTACGTATGATGAGAATTATAAGACAATTGACTAACTGTATGAATTTTATGACTATATACTCTGAACATAATAATAAAATATATAACTAACAAGAATTCTAAATGAAATTTCACGAAACCTTTAGCTAAAGAAATGAAGAACCATTGGATTCTTTTGAAAATCATAATTTGTGAGCTAACATAAAAACCTTATACAAAATATAATAATATCATTCTGTTGCTTATTTATAAGAAAAAGTAGTTTTAAATTTAAAGTTTTTCGGAAGAATAGAATACTTTCAAAGAAAAGCTAATTAATTAATTATTTGAAATCAATTAAATGAAATATGTTTCAGAGATTACAAACATTTTTTCCAGTATATTACTGTTAATTTACATCAGGAAATAAACCAGTTAGACTAATAGTATAATTATTTTTACTACAACGTAAGATTTTACAATAGTACATATAAATGATTCTATATCAAGAGGACATCGTTTAATTAATGCTAAAGATATTTTAACGAAATCAATAGTTAAGTAGCAGCGGAAAAAATCCAAAATTAGCTGTCAGGAAATCCAGAGAAATGAGACGAGACGATCTCGAGTCGTGGACAATTGGTCTTTTAATTTTGCAGATTATCTAAAATTAGTGTGTTACACATTCATTCGGTATATTTATGTATTTCGTACTTATTGTAATAGGATGTATTATAAAGAAGAAATGAAATAAATAACAATGTCCAATAGCGCAGAGTCATATTTGTTGAACACAAGAAATCTTGCAATATACTGCACAAACATTGTTTTGACTGTTTTTACAGAAAACTAGTAAATGTCCAAATATACATCCTCCTCACAGTAAACTTTTTAATCTACCTCCTTGCTCATGATATAATTTAATAATTACACTTCTCTTTTTTAGAACAGTGAGAAAAATAATCTTTAAAAAAATATTTTGTTAAACTCATTCTTGCAACTTCTTTCCAAAGCTTATACCTCCTATCATTGCTGCAGTAGAAGCTTGCTTTTAAATAAAACAGATTAATTAAAAGATTATTTGAATTTAAATTACAAGAAATATTTTCAATTACCAAAATCATATCCAATTAACCACAAAACTAAAATACCAAGATAATTTCATCAGGTTTATTAAAAACCACCTTAAACTTATAATTTCATTTATATTTTCTACAATTCATTGGTATTCAATATTTTCTTATCGATTTCTTTTTATTTTTAACTTTAATATTAGCAATAAAAAGAGCTGTAAATAAAACTTAGTTGTGTATTCTTATATCGAACTTGTCTTCCCACTTACCTTATAACATTTTAAACTCAGCATAGATCAGCTAATTATCAAGAAACCTCATAACCAATTATTTAGTCTTGCCAAAATGTTACTGATTATATCAACTCTACCTTCCTTTACATCTTATTTCAGTTGAAAATATACGCCCAGTAATATTTGATGGTTTTAATTTGTTGATTATGAACGTTGCTCTTAGAAGAAAGAGGGTTATTGTCGAGGGACCTTGCAGTTTTGTACTTCGGTCAAGTTAAGAATATGATAATTGAGCTGTTACCACACTCTCTAAACTACCATATCATGCCAACGTAATGTCTTAAAGTCCAGACAGAGCTTACATTCATCAGCCCTCCTGCACAGTGGATCTTAAGTGGAATCAGGAACAGCTAAAGTGAATAAAGCTATTGGTCATCCAACTTTCAGCCAATGAAAACCCAACTCTGATGTCGGAACCTCGCAACTCACACAACTCGAGCTAGGTAGTCACTTCGTGGCTCAGACATATTCTGATAGAAACTATGATTTCAAGTTAGCAAAGAAAGCATTTAAAGTAAATGTCATTTTTATTTCTTTATATCATATTTCAGTATATCTCATTTTTTTAATCCATTGTGCTAGATTTTAGAAGCAATTTAAAAAATCAATTATTTACTGACAACTACCCATTATCTTAAGTTTTTTCAAATTTTTCTAAAAATTCCTCCAAATAAAATACCTCTAATCAGATGTTAACACAAATTCAATCCAGAAGAAAATCCTAACGATTCCAAAATAATCTTCCTCACACTCCTTCTTTTTTATACCCAAATTCTTCTGAAGATTATTTTTGTTCTCTCGCTTTCTATGTCATTATATTTTCATTTTAAAACAAAAAATCTGTTCTGAAAGTTCTGTTTCATTTTTCAAGAAGCGTTCTGTTTTCTTTTGACATCAAAATATATTCTTTTAAACTTAAAATAGCTGTTATATTATTTTCTTTTTCTTTCACCTTCCTGAGCCTGAAAAAAAATTATCTAAATTTTGAAGATAAAAGTGTTAAGTTTTTCCTGAATTTTAATTTCTAAGATTTATTTAATTAAAAGAAAGTAATAAGAGTGAGAAAAACTTCAAAGGAGAAAAGACGTATTTCGTTATGCAGAAAGTAATAAAGAACATAAAATGTTATCCTTTCCATGTAACTATATTCATCAAAGAATTTTCTTTTATATTTAAAAAAATTACAATGGATATTTTCATTCTCGATGATTATGTAATTATATAAAATTACTTAAAACAAAGATCACCGATTACTTTTAAATGTAATTTTTGAGGAAGGTTTCACAATTTTTACATTTGTATGCAGGAGGTAAATGTAGTTGTGTCCATTTTTTAAAAAAATAGAAAGCTGAAAATTTTTAAGGTAATGAGGCTTAAAAAATTTTATATTTTAAAAGTAAATAATCTAAAGAATGAAATGTAGATTAATTTGATGAAAAGTATTCTTAAACAAGCAAGTTGTATGTAAAGAATCACAAAGACTACACTAAGGTTTTTCTTCTGTAAGATTACAAAAATCGACATAATGCACTTTTAAATAATAATTGGTAATTTTTTTAATTAGTTACCATTGAGATTTTAAAATGTTTAAAGAGCTAAAAATATAATTTAAAAGTTAATTGTCTAAAAAATAAAACGTATATTGTTTAATGAAAAACGTTCTTTAACAACCCCGTTGTCAATAAAAAAACACGAAAAACATACCTTTTTAAACTATACTTCAGTAATAATTCAAAAATTGATATGTTGTATTTTACCTCCGGTAGACAATTAAATAAAACTCAGTTGATTTGGTTTTATTAACGTCGCACTAGAATCAACATGAGAGCTAATGGAGATGAACCTCCCAATTTTGAACATCGGTCAAATGGCGAAGTAAAATTAAGAAATCCTTCGAAGTGACGATTCGAATTATTACTTTCTGAAACCGTAATTAAATCGAGTGAAAATATTTATTACTGGTATTTATTTTGAAATTCCTACATTGTGTATCAGAATATTAGTTTTTATGTGTAGATAACTGTATTATCTCTGTTTCCTTGTAGTAGTGGTTTTGAAACATATGATTCCTTCTAAATTAAATGGTGAATCCTTAATTCGATAATAAGGCAAGTATTTCTCCCTTTTTTTTTCCTTTTATCCGTTTATATTCTCATACATAAAATGAAGTACTCTAAAGTGAAGACAAATATTACTTAATTTTTAACAATAGAAACAATTCAATGTTTTTTTTGGAAGCAATATTTTTAACCATAGAAAACATTTGTTGAAGAACATTTTACTCTTTATTATCTTTTCCCACACGAAACCAGAAATCGTTCTTCTTTCTAAGTTGTAGAAGAAAGAAAAGAAAAATTATAGTATTTTTCTTTCTCTTTCTTTTTTTTCCCTGAAGGAAAGCAAGAGAAAACTGGTAGTGAAACGGAAATTGTTTCATAAGACGCCGAAGGGGACGTCGATTGAACAGGAGCCCTCGGATCATGGAAGCATATCATTTTCTCTCCAGGCAGTTGACATTTAAAAGGATCACGAATACTATTCTCTGACGTGGTGTTCTCCCCTGTCTCCTTGAGATAGAATTGTATGAAAAAAATTATTGTTCTTTTTATCCTTGTTACACGTGACTCTTGAAAATAAAAACATTGAAATGCCATTTCTAAATTTCAAGCGCTTGTTGCTAGTTGGTTTAGATCGATTTATTGTAATACAGGTTAGTCCAAAAGCCATTTTATAGTTTTAAATAAATATAATTTTGGATCTTAATTATGGAATATATTCATTTGTAAATATAATACTATATATATATATATATATATATATATATATATATTTTGAAAATTGTATGAAGCTATCCTATTAACCGTCTCATCCATTATCTGGAAGTTTAATCAAAGATCTAAGTGCCTACTAATATTCAAGCACAAACTAATTAATTTAAATAGACAATTATTCAAATTATTTTCATTTACTCCTGAAATAAGGGGACGGATTTTCTCCACAGTTATGTTCCTTTTACAGATTATAATAACTTATATAATTTATCAAAGTACTCTCTTACCAGAATAAGATGTGATTACCTCTTTCCATTGCTCCGACAACATTGAGTTTTAATCTCACTAAATCATCTATACACGCCAGATGACTTCCATGCGCATCCTACACTAAGACTCTTCATATTACCATAACGATTAATTACAATTAAATTCTTTGTTGCTTTTATACGAATCGCATATATATATATATATATATATATATATATATATATATATATATATATTTACACCATTTTTGAAAATTACTTAATTTGCATCACGATCCATTTGATTGAGAAGAAGCAGGGAACTTACCATATAAAATCAGAAAGAAATCCCAGATTTTAATTGAAGTTAAATAAATCACGAATAGCCCATAATATAATTGTTTTAAACTGGGAAGTGAAACAATATCTCTTAGACGAACTCCATTGTCTAGATCAAAAATACTGTCTCTTTATATCACATTTTCGATAATAACGTACAGTATCTCTTGCTATACCTGAATTTGGACTTGATGGATATTGGACTTGAGTTGATCAATTGTTTTTAAAATTATTGGTGAAAACACTGTCTTTTAGCTACCTTCAGAGGAAAAACTCTCACTTGCGAGGTGATCAGAGGACGTGAGAATTAATTGATTTTTAATTCTAGTCTCTGCGATAGTCTCCGTTTGTGCTATCAAATGCTTCCTCGAAATCTATAAAATTTAGCTTTAAAGATAAAAAGAAAGTTGTACTTATAAATATTGTCATTTACTACTTGCAGAAAAGAACTGAATATGGTTTTAAAAATTATTCCTTAACAATCAATTTAAGCTTAATAAAACCTATGTGGATTTCTCAATTTCTTTAATAAGCATTACATATAAGTTTTTAAAGAAAAATCAAACAATTTATTTTTAATTGCACGAATTTCTGTTAAATTACAGTTCTTGTTTCTAAACAACTGCTTTGAAAATGAATATGTTATATAAATTATTAAAAACTGCTCCCCATTATCATTAAAATATAAATCCGGTTATATTTTAATGTTTTCTATGCTAGATAATTTATTTATATTAATTCTCATAGTGATTTATATTTTATCAATCTGATACAGTAACTTAAATCATGCATTTTTACAATTGATTGGTTACTTTGATTTTATTAACGTACTCCAAGCAGTAACACTGGGGCTGTTGGCGACGGACCTCTTGTTTTTGAACATCGGTCAAGTGTCGAAGACCTTATCTGAGCTGGCACCTCTATCTCCTAACTGCCACTCAACGCCAACCGGAAGTTAGGAGAGGAAGATGCCTTCTTGAGCTTCGACAAATTTAACATGCATCATCTCCGGCTACACGGTGGGTCTTTAGAGACATCAAAGCTCGAACCTACCATTTAACGAAACCGCCGGCCACAAACCCGCGACTTTGATAGCCGCCTTTTTACATTTGGAAATGTGAAAATATTGAACTTTGACATTTTAGTAGAATCCGTGCTAATTATTTTTTTTTTTCTCTTTCTGTATGAAAGGTAATATAACTGTAAATAAATTTTCCGTTATTGACAGGCAATAACCGATAAAATAATTGTAATAATTACCAAAAATAAATTTTAAAAATCAGTAAAAAAGAATATAATGCGCTACATTTATTTCAATATTCAAATTAAGAAAGAATCGATTCATTAATAAGGAATTCTAAATAGTAAGTTTAATTCACGATGAATAAAAATGAGAACAACAATTTTTTAAACTCATAATGAATTTTCAGAATATAGGGGTTATTATGTTTTAAGTAACATTCTTATTCGCCAAAAATAGTTATAATTTGATAGATAATACGCAATGAATAATTTTTGAATAATTTTTTTTGTTTTAATTTACTTCATTGGTAATATGTATACTCTGTAAATCAAATTTTGTGAAAAAAAAATTCCTTATTTGTTGGTAGATAATGAAATTCCATTTAAACTGTTTATTATCAATTTCGGTTGTAATGATATGTAAATCTACATCTCTCCATTTGTGATCAAAACTCAAATTCATCCATTCGAGTAATTACGTTTCGAGTGATATTTGAAATCAGACAGAGACAACAATTGAAATATACGAGAATTGAAGATTAAAATGTATTAAAAGTAAATAATGTACCCATTGTGAAACTGAAAATAATGAATACTAAGAGAGTAGCTTACACAATTGCAACGAACATTAAATTTGAAACAAGTTTAAAGATATAACTACCTTGGTTTATATGAAGGTTATAAATTTTGGACTTAAATATATAAATAAGCTTGTAAAGAGCTCCCGTTTTAATTTATTAGAAAGAAATATATTGTGAATTATTTTATTTGTAAAGTAGACAATTGTTGTCACTTTTATTTGATTTATTAATTTGCGGGCATATTCATTCTTGACACGTGGTATTTTTACATTATTCTGTTATTATTCTTGACGTGTGGTATACACTGTTTACTATTATTGATAAATTCAAAAAAGTAATATAATATAATTCAAGAAAATGAATTATTATTTGGTTTTATAGATTAAACTGGTGAATTAAATAACTAATTATAGCGAAATATGTTCAGAAATTTTATTTGAATTTCAGACATGCGTCTACGGAAAATGACTTATTATTAGTATTTTCATATATAAATAACGTACTTTTGGAGCTGATGTAACGTGTATAAGCATAAGAGTAGGTGAAAGGTAATTTTATTAAATACTACATATTAAAAATCTTATTGAACTGTAAGATATTGACATAAGTAAATAAATAATATTCTCATATAAAACATGCATATAGGAATACAATTTACATAAAAAAACAAACAGAGCAAAGTCGTAAATCCTCATTCTAAGCTATTCTAATTTTACATTATGTTCTAAAATTCTTCATGATTTTAATTGCGTGAAGTTTTTTTTAAATTTATATTAAACTCAACAGACTATATTTGCATTTTTAGATAATCTTCTGCAGTGTCAACATTTTAATGTATATAAAATAGCTAAAAATCCGAAAGATAATTTTTGTAGAAGATTATTAATAGAATTTAGTATATGGATGTAAAAAATTGAATAATCATCCTAATTAATTTCAATTTATTATTGAAAATTATGTAATAATTTAAAGGCAGTGAATAGTTCCCGCTAATTTTGAGTACACATGTTGTGAAAGTGATACCTCTATCCTCCTTATCCTCATCCAGAGGACTAATAACTGAGCTGTTCAGGTACGACAAACCAACCGGAAGGCGAGGAGAAAATTCCCCAACAGTGCAAAGGTAAAAACATAAAACTATAAACAAGAAGCAGACAAGAAGGAGATAAAGAAATTATAACATGATAGCAACCCTCTCATTCAGCTTGATGAAAAAGATAGACGAAGAGAGGAAAATACATATCCTGATGATGTTCAACGCGATTCTTCTCGGTGAGAGAGGAGAATATCCCCCTTTGTAAGTATGGCAGTATATGTGTGTGATTGAATATTCACCACCATTAACTTTAATTAATTATTCAAAAGTTGCGTAATAACTTAAAAGTGGGTAAATATACCTTACATGAATAAAATATAATATTTTGTATTGTCCATATTACATAGTATACATTAGATAAACTGAAAGGCGGGGATGACAGCAGAAAATCAGACCAGGTGTCTTAGGACTGTAGATAAAGTTTCTGTAGAGATAAATTAATGAAGGAGACGTCAAGTAATATAGGTTTGGTAAAATATTTGGTTAATTATATACATGCTTTGGGGTCACTGGAATGGCTCGACAATTTCTATTACATGTTCTTTTGTTGTCAGGGTGAATTTTCATAACCTTGCATTGTTTCTTAATCAAAGAATAATGCATGTTATTGGTATGGAACAGTTAAAGTCTGTATTTAGGAGTTTCTGAAGAGGATGGCTGAAAAATGTGCTTTTAGTCTCAATGTTTGTATCATCCAGTATGATGATAGGATAAGTCTGATTTATATTTCACACTTCTGGTCTGTTTATGAGTAATTTCCTTGCCACAATACTGTAATCATATTACCAGCGCATTACCACATAAGATATAACTTTATAATCATATTATTATGTAGGTTTATAATATAAGTGTATCAAGTTATACTTACAATCATTCTTTGAACTGATTTAATGGACATAAAGTATATTTAGTGAACATATAAATTTTAATATCAGTTAAAAATCAGTAAAATATAAAACTTATTGCATAAGTGGGGACCCAGTAACAAAATATTTTCTTGCAAAGGATAAAATGAAGAAACATAATAATTTTTTAAAGTATACAATACATTAAATACGTATTCAAAGTTTTCAATGAATTTTTTTAAGCCAGTGTTTCGCAAACTATCTTTTCCTATGACCTTCTTACTTAGAAAGCTCACTTTTATAACTCCATAAATATTAATTACCTATTTTCAGATTCGTAGGTAAAGTAAAATCATTCTTTATATGTAAATATAACTCTAATTTGCTTAAGTAATTGCAAATATGATATTATTACAAATATAATCACCAAAAGGGAATTTCAATAAGTTATTGAGGTAGTCAAAGTTGTTACTTGATAAATAAAATCTTCTCGTATAACGGAAAAGATCATAAGTTAAGTTTCAAATCGTTACAAATTTCAAATACGTTTTTATTTCCATGTTTTAGAAAAACCGGTGTTGAAAATTAGTCATCACGTATATAGGTCATAATGAAAGGCATCAAAAATTTTACAGCTCATGCCAAGCAACCTCCGTAACCTAAAATTCTATCAACTCATATTCAGCAATGAGCTTTATAAAGGCATTTTAATTATCAGTTTACATACGATATGACCACATGTTGAGATTTTTTCGTAGTAACTGCAACCTTCTCTTGCATTTTAAAACAGAATAACATTGTTTCTTTATAAAAAAACAAATTTAAATTATTCAAAAAATATTCTAAAACGTCACAAAAGTATTCCGCATTTCTTTACGAGTTATGATATTATAAAGCGAAAACGGGAAGACATGAATTCATTTCTGTAACCCGAGGTTGGATCTTAAGCCATTATTTAGGAAATCCTGAGTTAAGGAAAATATTTTCCATTTGAGTAGCATTCCTCTACTGAAATAATTTTAAAAGCAATTACAAAGTATAAATATGTCTGTTATTATAATTATTAAATTTTTATTAAATGAAACTTTTTCTCTTCTTGTAAAATTTGGTAGAATTTTATTTTCATCATACTTTATCATTTATCATTATATCAGTCATTCAAATTTTACTTTTATTTACTTTACTGCAACTTCATTTACTCGTTTTGAATATTGTATTCTCGTATTTCTATTTTAATCAGTTTCTAAAAACAATTTTACAAAAAGGATCACTATATTTAGTTCGTTAATATTTTGGCATTTGAATCACCTCCAAAAATAAATACTGGAATTCATATTTAACCGCTTTAATTTTTTTATTCAATAGCTTAACTGAATATTGAACAGCTTTGAACATCTTACGAAGAAATTAAACAAGCAAATAAATTCTAACTCTGCCAAATAAATTGTTTTTAAATTTCGATGAATTTAAGGATGTCATACAACTGTTAAATGTAAAATAATCTAAGTTTATTTTTCATTATCTTAAGATAAGTATATTTTTAAACTTTAAATGAAATAATACAAGTTTTTTGTATGCGCTCATTTATAAGTTGTATTTTGATTAATTAGGTTAAATTTTTCATAATTTTTTTTTAAATAATTTATAAAATATTTGCTTTAGGATAAGGCTTTGTTTTCAAATAATTTAGTGGTACATTAATTTGAACGCACAATGTTAAAATCCGTTTCGTTTATGAGGTTGGGCTATTCGAGACTTTCTCTTCACTACCTTGGGGACTTTAATTGAGATTGATTGCATGAAACAACAATTTCTTCCCAATCAAAATGAAATGTGATTATGCTAATTAGATGCAGGTGGAAATAAAGTGAAGTGATTCAGATATGATGGTATATAAGTAAAATGGAATTTAGACGAAAGATAGAGAATGTGGATAACACTATACATAGCTCAAACAAGAAGTTTATAATGTTAAGAGTATTTACTGGTTATAGCTGTCGCAGATGATTTGTCGGAGAAAAGCAACCCCAACTGGAAGGGTTTGGTAAAAGCATATTACAGTCATATTTAAATTGGTGGTTTAACGATAGAGTCTAAAGAGAATAAATAAATAATCATTAAATGTTATATTGTAGTAATTGATAAATAAATAGTTGAGTTGGAGTAGATTTGCTTTCCTTTGGATCAGTTATTAACTTTTAGAGCTAGTTACAATATAATTGAACTATGACACAAGAGTCGAATTGACATAAACGTTCGCTACACGTTTCGCAATATATAATTTTTGTTTCTTAACACAAATAAATTCTTTAAATTCTTATAAAATTAAAAATGTTTAACATTTAATGCAGTTTTCAAATTTGTACGGCTTATTGAAAACAAGCATTAAAATGTTTCACAATTTATTATGTACCTAACCCTAAAAAGATACCAAAATATATGTACAAACTATAATAACTAGATTTACGTTCAGATTTTGGTAAATAATACTATAATATACTTAACTGTACAATTTTCGAAAGGTTACCTTAAAGAGTGTTTAATACACCTTGATTGAACGTATAAAAAAATTACATTTTGATAAAATGAGCTATAAACTACTCCATTCAATAAAGTTGCACATTTTCAAACATATCTTTATAAATAATTAGAATATTTTCATGAAGTATGTTTCAATTCTTTAAATATTCAATGTCCATGGAACCTCTAAATACTCTTTGGGATTTACGATGTCGTTATTTAAACTTGGAGGGAAAACAATATTACTGCATTATTTTTGCTTCATTTGAAAAATGCCTTTGCTACAATTTATCAAACACTTTTACTGAAATGAGTATAAATTTAGATAAAATGGCAATGAAAACATTCATTTGCTTATCTTAAACACTGTGCTTAGCAAATGATTTGCATATAAATCACGAGGTCCGTCCCATCGACCTCCCAATTTAGTGCGAATTGTTGCAGAGTGATCAATCATTCAAACAGAATGGAGTGCTTTGTTTCACAGTTCCGGTTGGAATGCAAAGATTTAATGAACATTGTTAGAGCGAAAACAATTCTTTTTCGATTGTGTGGATTGTTTCTTGAATTCATTGATTCAGAGTCCAAGATGCATTTTAAAAAAGAGTGATAAAAATACTAACCATAAGTATTCTTTCTATTCTATGTATAGCATAATATATCTTAATAATGTTTTTTAGGTTGACTGTTTATCTAATTTTTTTCATTAAAACTGATCACACAAAAATAATTTAGGGATGTTTCCGTATAATGTGAAAGAATAGGACATGAGATCGGAACACTTTCTCCAATCAAAAAAAAGCACTCGAGGGTTAGTTTTATATTCTGACTTTGTTTTACTTCAGAGAGAAGCATATTGCATAATATTACTCATTTCTATTTGAATAAATTTCACTTTTCTGGTGTAAAATGTTTTCCAAGTTTTGTCTCCCTTTCTGTAAAGCTAGATGACCTTTAAACTTTACGTGTTCAATTGAAAAATAGCTATTTTTAGAATGTTACAAAATTTTAAGAATAATGCATCATAAACAGCTCGCAAACAGCGTCGCAAATGTACTATATGAAAATTGCAAAAATTTTCTGCCTGGAAATGCGTTCAAAATATCAGTCAGATTGTTTGACATTTGCCTTACTATGAGTGAAATGGAGCAGATTTTATGTGTTAGTGTGATTGTAGATTTAAAGAATGTAGCTTGCATTAAATATTTATTACAGAAATTAAAGCAAATCTGAGGAAATTTAAGAGATTTTTTACAATTGCAGGAAACGTACAAAATGTACCCTTTTCCCACGAAATTCTTAAAAAAAATAATATTTTGGAATGTGTTAATAAACTGTATGAGATTTCATTATCAATAAAATAATTCGATTTGAATCCGTAAGATTTTTTTTTTATCAATCTTCAAGAACACTTTTGAATTATCTTATAAATACTATTTTTAATTTTTTCTTAGTTTCGGAAAGAAAGCGAAATATCATTTTTTCAGCCTTAATCGACTCTTCTTTGCGTAAATATGAGTTATTATTCTTTATTAATGTTTGCAAAATTTTGAATAGAAACAATTACAATATTTACCTTGAATTAAAACGATCGATATGTGTTTATTTCTTAACGTATTTTACAAAAGAATCTATTTAAAATAATAATTTTTAACAATTAACTGTTATTTAGTTACCCATGGATATACGTGCTAAGAACACGTGTTGTCAATACTAACGTGTGTGTAACATTATTTATCTTCATACCCTGAATGGATCTAATCGACCCAGTTTTATAATTTATTTCATGATAGCTCCCATTAGTTTTAATTAAGTATTTCTCAAGTGGATAAATGATTTACGTTCTCAAATTTTTGAAATTTACATATCTATTTTCAACAAAGAAAAAGTGATATTTTACATAAATGGGTTTAATCGATTCGTATCAATAACAGTTAAGTTTTTATTAACGTCGCACTAGAAGCAACACGAGGGCTATTGGTGACGGACCTCGTAATTTTGAACCACGGTCAAGTGACGAGGACGACACCTTAGCTGTCACTCCCCTCTCCTAACATCCACACCACGCCAACGGGAGGACTTTGGGCCCCGAACAGATTTAACATGCATCAGCCCCGGCTACACGGCGGGTCTTTGGCGGCCAAGGATCGAACCTACGACTGAATGAAATCCACTTGCCGCGAGTCCACGACCTTGACCACTAGGCTACCACGGCCCATCAATAACAGGCACAGAGATGCATGTAATCATTGAATGCATTGGTTTGCATTTCGAATAGCTATCCTCAGATGTCACGCAACAGAAAAGCATTTTCCTTATTATTTGGTTTTCAACTGGATGCAATTCATGTTTTATATGTACAGAAAACAAATAAAAGGAAGACTTCCTTTTCTATAAGCACCTTGAGGCAAAAAACATTAGATGAGGAATAAAATAATCCGAATATAATTTCATAGTATTATATTTCCAAAGGGATGGTGATTGTTCGTTAATGTCTCATTGAGAAACAACACGAGAGATCTTGGTGAAGGATACTGCAATTTTCAACCTCGTTCAAGTAACGAGGACGACACCTGAGCTGACACTTCATAAATTTATCCGCCAAACAATTGGGAGGACTTGAGACTTCATCAGATTTGGCGTGTAGCATCCCCCTTTTAATGCCACCAGGTCGCAATCTGATGACTGGAAAAAGCAACTTCGGCCCCGAGTCCACGACCATAATCACTAGGCTACCGCGACCAATCTTCTGGATGGTCTGCTTTTCAAAGAGTTCTCCACATATGTAACGCGATCGCGAAACACATTTTTCGTATTACTTTGTTTTCAACCAGATATATCTCATGTTTCATATGTATTAAAAAAATAAGTTGATAATATTCCTTTTCGTTATGCATTTTGAGGTCAAAGCGTTATATGAAAAAGAACATGAACCAAATAAAATTTCATATTATAATGTGACGAAAGTGGAAGTAGTTATTACTAATAAATTAATCTCTAGATATAAATGAAATTTATAACTAAGGTATGTCATGTGTGTTTATTGTACAATATAATTGACCTGGCTGCAATAAATACGTTCATTTCTTACAAGCATGCAAATCCTTCTTACAATCACAACAACCTATACAAAAGACGTATTTTTCTGAAGGAATTTGGTAAACATTTGGCTACACTTTACATAAATATTAGGATGAAAAAAATTATCCCAGGTACAGTAAAAAAGAAATTATCAATCGCAGCAGGTAAAAAGCAGGAAAATATCAGAACATCTAAAAGAGGAAGATGTCAAGAATGCGGTGCAAAGAGAAATTGACAAACGCAAACGAGGTGCACTTCATGATAAGCTTTTCTTTGCCAAAACTAGGCAAATGTTATTTTTTCAAGAATAATGTATTATTAATGATTGATGTAAAGCATTATAAATTAGTAATGAAAAGGTTTCTTTAATCCCAAGCTAGTAAATCCTTAACACCGCTTATACAAACCATAGAATGTAAGATAAGGAAGGAAAAGTAAGCAAGAAAAAAAGGTGGATAGCAATTATAAATTCAGTAAAAAATGTGTTGTATTTATTGATAAACAAAAAAAAAATAAACCAAAGCTATATATAAATATTTTCTATGATCTGAAATAGATATAAGCTGAAAGGGTCTTAATTATCCCATTCAGGCAGAGTGGGAGTTTTGTTCAACGTGGTAGGAAGGCCATTTATGTATCAAATAAAGGAAATATTCTACAGAAGTAGTAAATTCATGCATTCTACATGTACATCTTTTAATATATGCTTATATTTATATTTAAAAATGTGCGTTTAAGGCTATTAATAAGCAAACACATACTTTGGTATCAAATTCCATTAAAATTGAAAAATATTACGCCTCACATTAATATTAAAGTATGCTTGTTTACATTATTAAGATCATTACTTAAATTTCCTAGATAATGTAATGAAAATTATTTTTATTTGTGTACTAGATTTACAAGGAAATAACTAGTATAGTTGTACAGTTTTGTTAAGAGACTTTGTTTATTTTTCGAAATCAAAGCAAAGAGAAATTCATAGAATCATTTCTATTCAGCACTGAGTAACTTGAGAGAAATGACTTCAAACAAGAAGTATATTTTGAAGTATAAATTCAATCAAATAAAATTGTGTACATGATCAAGCAAATGAATGTAAGAGAGTTATGTTTCACAAAATAAAACTTGCATGCAATTCAGCGAAAAATATGAAATGATATTTATGTAAGCAAATAAATCAAAGAGTAAATAAAGTTTAGGATACTTTCTAATGAGTTCAACTTCCTTATTTATAAAATATGCAGAAAGTCTGTCTTTGAAAGAATAATTGACAAGTCATCTTCCTAAAATATTAGAAGTAATTCTTGCTGATTTGAAACGTATTTTCAGCGATATCTTTTATATAAATTTTATTTCATTACAGTTTCTTTTAAAACGTAAAAAATAAATATATTCCTTAATCACTACAGTGTATGATCAATCCAATTAAATAAAAGCACAGAAGAGTGTCTTTTCTCTCTCTCTCTCTCTCTTTGATGTTTATTTTATTTACACCTACAGCAAAATTTGTATTACATTCGAAAATTTCTAATTCTTTGAATAAAATGATGCTTGCATTTCGATGTCTTTTTTTTAGAACTTAGATATTATCGGTTATTTTCATTCAGTTAAATCAAATTACATTTCTTGGGGGAAAATGCAAACGTCATTAACCATCTATCAATTATTACTACATGAAACAAATAAAGCACATAAAATATAAAAATAATTTTAATTTTTATATAGAAATAAACCAAGAGGCAACCATTTATATGCTTAACATATTTAACAATGCCTCATATTTTTTTTTTAAAAAATGATGTTTGAACAATTTATATTTTAATGAGGATATGCACATATTTTACATGTCAGATGCCTTTATTTCATTGTGGATATCTACTCACATACAAAATTTAACTTAATCTTTTTAATTTTTTCTTTCTTGCATAACTATTTCTATTTAAATATCTTTAGAGAAAAAAGATATTTATGTTAATTTCGATGTAAATAAAACTCACGAAAATTCTTATAAATTTTAATTATTATTATTAAGTAAGGGATAAATTATCTGGTTCTGAAATTAAATTGGAATATGACCATTTTGAAGACAATATTTTCTAGCTCTATTGATTAGAAAAAATTTATGGATGAATCCGAGAAAACTTTTTAAATGAAATTTATGTTTTGCTTTAATAAACATGTAAAATGCTAAAATGATTTATTTCTATATCACGAACAAACATATAAATGTTTTTTTTTTAAAAAAAAAAAAAAAGGTAAAGCCTTAAAAATAAAATTATAAATTGATTCATCTTTTTAGAAATATATGTTTATTGCTTACCATTCTAGTAAACAACCTGTTTAGATATTTTCTCATTTAATGTCGATAGAGTCTACATGAATTTTACATTAAAAAAAGTTTTGAAGAATAAACTATAACAATCTTTAGTATGAATTAAAATCGAATCAACTTTATTTTTATATTTTTATGACTACCGACACAATTACAGAATGAAATAAATTCTGGAAATAAAAGTATTAATGCTTCTCTTGGGGCGATACATTGATATTTAATGAATGAAAAATTATTTTCATAATCAATCACAAAATAAATTTGATGATTAATCTAAGTGACTGTTTATTAACGTAGCATTAAGTAGCAACACGAGAGCTATTGGCAGTGGGCATCGGTAAGTGATCAGGACGATATCAGAGCAGTACATTCTTCTCCAAACTTCGACACCACGCCAAAGGGATGACTTGAGACATTAACAGATTTAACACGAATCAGCATTGCTACGCAATGGGTCTTAATTAGTATCAGATCTCCAACCCACAATTTGACGAAACCCACCGGACGCGACTCAGTGACTATGACCACTAGGCTTCCGTGGTGACCCTGAAAAATCTATTATGAAATATACGATGAAAGAAAATTCTTCAAATCATTAACAGTAATATTTTGGAGGGGAATAAATATTTCAATTCCATTGAATACATTTTCAGATTTTTTTTTCATTCCGAATTCCATTAACGTATTTAAAAAATCATTAATGCTGTTTCATATTTTACAAGTTTTTTTTTAGTCCATTATAAATATTTATTGCTGTAAATGAATGAAATAAAATTCATTTAAAATGAAATGGAATATTTATCTTATACATTTAATGAAATTATAATACAAAGGCATTATATTATTAAGTCTCTAAAATAATTTCACCATCTGTTTCCAATTTTTTACGCACAGAATTGTATCTATGTATTATAAGAAACTTCTTGGATTAAATTCAGGAGAAACCAAAAACTTCAATTTATCGATTTTTGCTTAAAGTTTTAAATATGATCAATTTTCCGCTCTAGTAGCTTTAGTTTTAATAAGTAAACTTCATTGTAAGACTGTCAAAATATTTCTCAATTAAAATGTTCTTCGATGCATGGGTTTTACATTTTCAAAATTGTGGTTAAATTTCAATAGCCAATACCATTTTTTAATATGTGTGATTGAAAATTCAATAATTGTTATGGATTATTATGCAGTAAAAAGGTTTTAGCCAATAATACTGTCACATATTTTACATAGCATTATGCATTTTAAACAGTTGAACTTTATTTCATTCACCTTCATTAAATCAAATCAATTTAACTTCCTTTTTCCTTTAAAAAACACAATGAAAGATAAAATTGGATTTTGCGCTAACGTCGTAATCTGATATGAACAAAAAAACATTAGATTATAATATATTTAACAAAATATTTGTACTGAATTTCATGAATAATTAAAATAAACAGTACTTCTTGAGTTACATAACATTTTATTTTAACTACATATTTATCCGTACTATAAGAAAAGGTTTTATGGAAAAACATACTCAACCAAATCTCTAACAGAAACATTTAAACATGTGTCTCGTTTTATGCGAAAAACTTACTTTACAATGATTTTCGAGTTGGTTCAAAATTTCAACTCAACAATACTTTTCATTCAAAATTTATAATAAAAAAATAATACAATTACTTGAATCTGAAATTTTAAGAAAGGGATTTTTGAGTTGTTTTTTCTATCGAATAAAACTGCTTTTGTACCAACATTTTGCGCCGGAACTCTTTGAGTAATCCTTCATTTTAAATAATTACTTTTTACACAATCTAAGGTATACAAATTACAAAATAAATTCACTTCTTTTATAAGTATTAAGTAAACAATTTGCTACTTATGAGCTTAATATATAAAATGTTTAAAATTCCAATAATTCAAAATTACATTATTAGGACACAGACCTAAATAAACATATTACTGAAGCAAATACACATAATATTATTATTTCTACGTCAAATATACATTTTATTCAAAATTTTATAATTACTACGCTAGCTGAAGTACCCATCCTGATACACGTGAGTTTAGAATCTCAACAATCTAGTGAGCAATTATAAAAGAGTTTTACTATGAACCTATATCCAACACGGTGCAAGATAAATAAGCAGCAGCGTTTAGCGAAAAATAACCAGAAAATACAAATCGTCTCGCCAAAATTAAAGTTTTATTTTTTGATTAACTATTTTTTGCATCGATTCATTGGAAAAAGGAATCATAATTTTGTGATAAATAATAAAAAAATTAATAAATATAACGATCAGCAAATAACTCTGTTCGGTACATATTATAATATTCAATATAGACTGCGACGTCATTTGACTTAATTTACTCCAGAGCTATGCGTAATGGAGCCAAAGATAGAACATGGATACATGTGATGCAATATGCTCCAGGCTTATACCCAATTAAAGCAAATCTTGCTTTACGGTCACTTCAACATAGGTTTTTAAAAACATCTTCCGTAAATTGCCCATAGCTTCAGTGCAACAAGTTTCGTGCTTCTAGATCATTCTATTCTTACACCATTCCATTTACATAGACCCATATACGCACATATAAACTCTTTCTTTTACTAACACAGTTTGAATCTGGAACGAAAACTGATGTAGTTCTGTTTCAATCGATTTCAAAAATTCAAATTGCGTTAAAAAAATCAACCTCATTAAAATATGCATCTTTAGAACGGAAAATATTTTCAAAAAAATTGTTGCAAATACTGTGAAACACCGAAGAAAAATAGGAAAAGAGAGAATGTTAGAAAATGTTATCAAAAATAAGTTCGATTATTTTTTTGCTTGAATATCCTTACGGCTCAAGCAGCACATCAGAGGAAGGAGGCGTAAACAAATTCCCTCCATAAACATAAAAGAGAGGAACTGTAAGTATAGAAATTTTTTAGCGATACAATGTATTAGACGAATTTGTTCGGAAGGCAAACAAATAAACAAGCTTTCAAATTTATGTATGGGGCTTTTTCTAGTTTAAACTAATTTTATTTGTGTATATAATGTTGTTATAAACTAAATTCAAACACAAAAGTTAGTCTAAAGTGTAGCAATAATTCTATCTTCATTGAAATCTAGCCTCTCTCATTAATAAGACAGTTAAAATTAACAATCCCGTCTATCTAAAGTATCAATTAGCCGAAATTCCATCATGATCCAAATGGAATTATCAGTTGGGGTCGTTGATTGAACCAGAGGCGAAATGAAGACCGATGTCATTCATTGTCTTCCGATCGAATATCAGAATGGAGCTTGTTATTGATGGCGCCTGCAGCAGAGTCATGCCGTTCGTTGTTAAAAGATGTTGTTAAAATATCTAATAATTGATGTAATTACTTAAAAAGCTCTTAAATGCTTGATATTACTTTTTGTATTTTCTTAAAATAGGGAAATATGAATATAACTTTCAAATTATTTAATTTTTAATTTAATTATTTATCAAAAGGATTAAGCGCATATTGTAGTTTATATTTCTAGTATTTTACTTAATATTTTCTTTCTTTAAATTAGATATTTAACTAAAATACAAATAACATTTATATACTAATAACATTTTTTTCATATGCTAACTGAAGTACCGATTCTTCGTACGAGTTATTTTTTGAAATAAAATCACGATAGATAATTGTCAGAATCAAAATAGATTGAACGATCACGTGTCATCGTGATGTAATATGTGCCAAGTCTATGTGTAACGAAAAGGTAATTTTCCTTATTTGAGGAGGAAAAGGCAAAAAAAACCCTGAACACTGCTCACACAGTGTATAATCAAAAATAATGCATAATCTACTTTTTTTGGTTTAATTCAAATTAAATTAAATTAATTAATTAATTTAAATTAAAGTAAACAGAAAAACCTCGAAATTTTTGATGATATATATTATTCTGTGTTGAAATTGGAGTTTTCAAAATTAAATCTATATTAACTATGATAAAAGTTTCCACTTGTTACTCATGAGGAAGTCATCTCCTATCACAACAGAAATCATCTCCATGAGATGCGTCTAAGAAATGTAATTATTTACTTAAACAAAATACATAGTATATTTTAACTTTTGCTTTCGTACATAAGCAGTATCTAGATATGAACGTGATCCTGCCCGGAGAACTAGAGTCAATGAAATAGAATACAATAGCTAATAAAATATAAGAATACAGGAGGAAACGATTTAGTTAATAACGAATTTTTTTTAAATCTAGATTGTAAAAAGCTTAATTTTGCAGAACTTTTCGCTGACTAACATCTGGGTTTTTTTATGATTTTATATTTAATATCCCCGCATCTTCCCAATCAAATAAAACGTGAGGCAAATTAAGTAAATTTTAGAAGTAGGGTAAATAGATATAATCAAGTAATATAAAACTGACAGAGAATTGAAGAGAATATCAACAGGGTTACGGTAATAGAAAGGGTCTTAGTGCGATGTACATAGAAGTACTTTGATGGGTATAATTGATTTGGGGAAATTAGAACTCAACTCTGCCTAAGCAACTGACTAATTGAAGGAGGTACTCGCATAGTATACCGATAAGCCTAATATTCCATGATAGATTAAAGAAGTTGTTAGTATGCATCAGTAGATACATTAAACTATTTGAGAGCCTTCCCTTTAATATAGGATTCATAAGAACTATAATTTTGATATAATTGACTATTTTATTTACTTTTTCTGTGATTGAACTTAATATAAACACTAGATCTTGTGATTACAGTAATAATCAAGATGACAGACTGGCTAGTTTATAAGATATCGTTATTCAAACAAATTAAATAGATGGTAGCAGTGGATTATGCATACTTATTTCGTATTCGAAGTAAATCTCTAGGGGCATCAGGATATCAGAGAGAAAATAAAATGCTGAATTAAGACTCTTTCTTTTTGTGACATTTATGTTTTAAAAATTATTCGTAGAGCTTGGGATTTTTGTGTGCATAATAATGATATTTCAATCATTTTATTGAACTAAAAGTGTGTTTTTTTTCCCTTCGAGTGGAATATGGACTTACGTGTTCAGATATATTTGCATTTAAGTAACATTTTTGAAAATAATATTCCATAAATATGCAAAATTTTGAACTCATAAAAAACCAATGCTCAAAATACTGTGAAACGCCTTTTTTAATGATATTATCGTATATTTTATTGTAAAAAAATTACAGAACTTCGTAGTTTTGGAAGTATTTCAATTATTTTTATTATTATTATTTTTTTCACATCAAAAATTATTTCTTAAAACTTAGGTAATTGCATAGAGAAAAAAATATTTTAAGTTCGATATATGCATGAGTACCCTTTATAAAAATATAAAATCTTTGGAACAATATTGTGTAATATTTTTCTTCAAAATGGTACATAATACAAAGCTGTCTCACAAATCATGTCCATATTCAACAAAAAGAGAATTTTTTTTTCGATTAAACAATGACTTTTATAGTTGTATAGAATGATTAAGCTATCATTATTTGGCATACCAAGAATCTAAGTTATACAAATAATTTTAAAATTTATATATCACAAAAGCAAGAAGTCTTAGACATGATATTCTAGAATTTATCGCGTGTCCTGGTAAGCTTGAATAAAAATCGATATTTTATGCAAATATAAGCAGTGTTTTTCCACTCTTTTACTGTGATTACTATATCAAATAAACCTTCCTTATAGAATAAAAAATCTATCTCGACTAATGAATACAGGGCATGTGGGGTTTACTTTGTTTATATAAGTTCACTTTCCCCAGAGACATAAGTAAATAGTCTCTTAAGCCCTAATTACTTATGCATTCTTCCTTAATGAACCAAATATTTCTTTTGGAAACAACAGAATAACAATAACATCAGCTTTGTTATCATTTGCTAGAGCCACAGAATTAACAATCGAGGTGTCTGATATTCCACCTGTCTAATATTACAGTTAATATTCTACTGATAACAGTTTAATGTTTTGTTTTTGTTACCAGTTTTCCATAATTACATCTTATCTCAATTTCAAATCAGTTCCAGAAAACAATTATCTACTCAGCATTATTGAATTATGTTACAAAGTTTATCCTAGTGTATGTTTCGAACTGAAAGTGGGATGTATCAAAGCATTTTTAACCTATTATTTTCTGTTAAATCTGGTGAAAGTGAAATGTTATTAAACGGAATTAAAGTGACGTTTTATACATCTGGCATTCTAGGAAAAGCGATTCAATTGTAAGGAATTTTTTTTTTTAGAAATTGCAATTTTTTATATTTGAAGTGTCTTAATGCCTGGATAAAGTTTGAAAATTTGCATAAGGGTATACCAACGATATACAAATCATATATATATATATATATATATATATATATATATATATATATATATATATATATATATATATATATATATATATATATATATTTGTTTTTTCATGTTTTCTAGTTTTTCCGCCATTAGTCAAAAATTGGAAGTGTAATAATAAGCGAAGTTAAGAAGTACGTGATTTCCATCAATTGTAATGTCTATCAAACACTTTCTTCTGAGGTCATTATTTAGCTTATTTTAACAACCAAGCAATTTAATGTTTAAATGATGAGAAAGTAGTATACATACTAAACCAGTTTATTAATTTTTTTCCAAGTTTTTATTCAGATTCATACAATATTACTCTCTGTGTGTCTAACATGCCATATGATTCCGGAAATGCAGCTTAGAGTAGATATTTAATCAAGTAATAGAAATAACTCTTCTTTTCAACACATTTCAACACGCTTTGGAAAAACAATGTAATTATGTCATAATTTTGGTCCCTACAATTAAATAAAAGGATTTAAAAATCACAAATGTGTAGCATATATCCTTCACATTTTAACTCAATTGACGCCTTAATGTCTAACGAAATAGTGAATAAGTTCAAACATACCATTAAAAATACGTAAGAGGACAACACACTTTATTATTATGCAAAGATTATGCAAGATGGTCCTCTCTCTCTCTCAAATCCCTTCTTACTCAGTAAATCCTAGTGTATGTTCAAATGACAAAGTCTTATCTTAACAAATCACTAATTCCGATTCAAACACTTCTTGATTGCAATAGTTTGAAGTTCTGCTATTTATATTAGGGGGCGCTTCTAACTACTTTCAATATAAATGATTGATTATGAATATTCACTACAATTTACAGCATATATCAACTTGCCATTATCCTCCCCTTTCCTTCTCTTTCCTTTTTTAATTCTATTTCGCTTTCCAGTTAATTCTATACTCCACAATCTCTAATTCAATTCACTACAATAATACTTTTTATCTTTATCTAATTTTCTAATTACGTTCTACTTGATTGGGAGGTAGTTGCAATTGTATGAATTCAAATTACCAAAATGTACCAAGGTTAGTGAAGAGAAAATCACAAATACCCCAGCGATAGAATTTCATTAAACGAACACTGCACACCTGTGGTTTCCAAACTTTAACATATATATTTTCAACTTTCTTTCATATATTTTGATACATTTTTTATTTTATTCATAGGGCTCAAAACAAGGATTTTATAATATGATACAATTGTTGATTTTCAAAGAATAGGCGAAATAGGGGCTTTGTATTGATGAAACAATAGTAAGTAACTGGTGCTGACTTATCTTATATTCTCAACCGTCCTTATTCAATATTTTCAAAAGTAATACATATTGCTTACACAAATAATTTGTACCGATTCCCACTCAATTGATTTCCAGATCCTTATTTCACTTACTGAAACAATCGCACAATTTCCCAGTCAAATAATGAAAAATGCATATAAATATAAAAAAAGGTTATTTATCTATCTTGAAATTATGAATATCCATTGTTTCCTAAAGTATTAATATCTCAAAGTCTGCTATGCTATAATACACCTGAAATATAGTCTGTAATAATAATCTAAGTTTCTCTCTTATCACAGGGCTTCAGATTTCGTGTGGAAATTCAAAGTCCCTCCCATATGGACATATTCCAAAAAGAATTTTTATTCACAGTCGATATGCTAACAATGTTCTATTATTACACAATAATTTCTATCTTCCAACTACTGCCAACTACTAACCTCTATATTGTTACAAAATTTTCCATCCAATATGGTTGTGCGCGTGAAATCAGTCCAACGCAGAAGACAATAGCAAATGTCACTTTATTCATTAATATTCATTACAAGTCAAAAACAGGTAGCAGAACTATAAAAAATGAACAGCACAACCAGGAAACAACATTTTTATCTAAAAGGATGCAACAGGAACGAAAAATATAAGGATATAAAGTAGGAAAAAATACCTTTTATGAGTCAAAAGGCATAAAACAATAAACGAGTATTTTAAAAACGTTTCTTTCATAAAAAGAACTATATATATATATATATATATATATATATATATAATAAGTGTTGAATCTCTGTACGAAGGTAAGTCAGTAAATCGCTTAGACTCTAATTACTCTCTAAGCCTTAGAGAGTAATTATTTATTATTTATTGCTTAGAAGGAACACAAAGGCACACATTATAGAAAATTGAAAAATTAAGAAATGTAATAAAAAAATAAAACAATTATGAAATTGGTTAGATAATATAAGAAGCAGTGAGAATGCAAGATTTCAGCTTGAAAGTAAAATAAGGATTTTCCCACAAGAATCTGAGCCAAATTTCTTTTACTTCAATAATAGTTCAGTTTAAATGAAAATACCTGGTAAAAAGGCAAGAGAAATTGTAGTGATCAGCACCTTCAGCAGAGCCAACGGAACATAAATTTGTATTTTTCCAATTAACACTATTAAAATAACAAACGAAAGGACCGCGACCAGTTTAGCTTAGAATAATAATACCTGAATTGGAATTTTAACAATTCAGATTTGATCTTCGAATATAGAACTGAACCAAAATACCAGTATTATAAGTGGAATACTAGAATTCACAGTTAGAAAAGAGTTCATTATTTAAATCTAAACGGACATTTTAAATAATGAGCCTAAGGAGAACAACATTCATTCCCTCACCATCAGAGTGAGAGCGAGATTTGCAAATAAATCTGCAGTTTTTTTGTAAAAACCTACAACGTGAGCCCTAATCCAGTAAAAGTTGTAAAATTCAAAATATACTCTATAACAATAAAAAACAACGTACCAAAAAGGAGTTGTCCGATGGAGAAGAAAATTGGCGGATAGAAAAACTATGTACAGAATAGAAAATAATTAAAATTTCAGAAACATTGAATGAATTGACCCAACTCTAAACTGGATGAAAGTTGTCACACTACGTGGCATAGAGTGATAAAGCTCCCTGATGGTCTCCCGTGGTATTTATTGCCAAATTTTCTCCAATAGTCGGGTTAGATCATCAACATTCCTTGGTAGATGCAGTCACCTTCCCATCATGTCCCAGACATGCTCGATTGGAGAGAGATCTGCCTGGCCCAGGATGTGATTGACAAGCGGTAAGGCAATCCATAGCAACACGTGCCGTATATAGTCTGGCATTATCTTGCTGCAAAAGAAGGCCAGGGTACTGCAAAAGGAACGGTAGCAAAACAAGTCTCGGAATGTCGTCGACGTTCCGCTGTGCTGTAAGTGTGCCTCTAATGACGACCAAAGAGATCCGGCTATCAAGGGAAATGGCAACCGAGACCATAACTTCTGGTTGAGGGCCTATGTTGCGTGTAATTGTGAAAGTATGGTCGGCACTCTACTCTGAGTGTCTCCAGACACGTCTTCGATGAATGTGAAGAAACCGTTGGAAACGAAATTCGTCGCTAAACACTATACGTCTCCAATCAGCGTCATTCCAACTTGATAGAGCGAAGCACCACTGTAACCAGGCTTGACAGTGTGCAGGCGTGAAAGGCAATTGGCGTAGCAGTCGATACAAGCTTAGATTTCCCTCTGTCCGCCGTTTGTGAATGGGCATGGTGTACACTCGTATGCAGGCCTCACGTCTGAGCGTTGATAACGATAAATCATGCACTGTGACAGCTGATCAGACAATCACTCTGTCCTCTCGATCTGCTGCGCTTCTAGGTTGACCGTTACCATCATGACGTTAAATACTGCCATTGTCCATCCATTCTTGCCAGCATCTTTTAACTAATCACCGCATCGCTTCGATCCATATGACGAGGGATTCTCCAATTTGGACAACCTTTTTTTTTCAATCCATTGATGCGGCCTCTTTCAAACGCTTACAGTTTGTTGGGAACGAGATTAAATGTAAAGTTTAACTGCCCTTTCTTGGCAACTGTAGTAATGAAAGAAAAACCTCTGTCAATAAAGATCAATTCAGTCTAATTTAATACTTGCAAAACTGTAAAATCTGGTGCCGAACATACTCGGGTGAGTCATACTTTATTTGTTTTATTACTTTATTCGTTACGAACCCGAATTACGATGAGTACAACAGAAAAACTTTCTATTCTGAAACGCAAGCGAACAACGCTTCGCACCGCCATTACGAAGCTGTCGACAAAATTAAATGATTCGAATTGTACACAAGCCGATATAGAATTTAACGCTGAACGCTTACAAATCAAACTTAACGAATTAACTTTGGCTGATAATGAAATACACGATTTTTTAAATGATCAGGAATATAGCGAAGACATCATAGAATGCGAAAAATACTCAGAAAATGGCCATTTACTATTGATTAATTCTAAAAAGAAAGCTAATACAAGCGCGGCCATTTTGCCTTGTAGCAGAATTGGCAGCTCGCCAACATCAGACAGCATACATTACGCTTCGCCGCCAAATGTTACGGTAAAGTTACCTACAGTAAATATAAATCCTTTTTATGGCGAAATTGAAGAATTTCACAGTTTTTGGGAGCGTTTTGAAAATTGTATTGATAAAAATGAAAGTTTATCGCAGATTGACAAACATGTGTTTTCACGGGGTTATTTGGACGCAGAAGCAAAAAGATTAGTTGATGGGATTAGTATAACCGCAGATACGTATACAATGACAAAAGAGATATTAAAATCAAAATATGGCAATAAAGACAAAATAATACAGGCTCATCTTGATTACTTGGAAAATTTAACACCTATCAAAGATCTATTTCCATCAGCATTAAATGAGTTGTATATGGATTGTAATAGAAGATTACAAGCTTTGGATGCTTTAGGCGAAAAAACACAATCATACGGGAGAATTTTGACTCCGAAAATACTTCGCGCTTTTCCGCATGAAATCTGTCGTAATTGGATTGTATACGCTAAACGTGAAAATTTGGCGGAAAGTGACATAACAAAATTAATGAAATTTTTATCAGAAGAGGTCGAAGGAACAATAACTGCAAATAATATTAAAGGTTCATTGGTTCCAAGCTATCCTATAAAATCCTCCTTAGAGAATTTTAATGTGCATTCCAGACCAATTAGTAAGGATAAAAAAATTTAAGCTTTTTGCCCTTTTTGTGAAACTTCTGGACATTGTTCTCAACAATGCAACTCTGTTACGGACATAGACGAACGTATACAGAAATTAAAAGCTACCAACAGATGTTTTTTATGCACTAATCGGGGTCACGTACAAAAGAATTGTTTTCGCAAAGAGAAATACCGCTGTTCCAAATGCAGAAAAAAACACCATGTTTCGATATGCAAAACTCCAACTATTGAGCAGTCTGCGACTACATCAACAAACAAAATTGATATATCCACTTACAATTTTGTTCATTTACAAACAGCACGAGTTTTCATAACTGGGCCAAATGGAATTACATAATTGACACGTTGCCTTTTGGATGGTGGAAGTCAATCTAGTTTCATTTCTTCTGATCTTGTGGATAAGTTAAATCTTCCCGTCATTTCAACTGGACCCTTAGAACTTCAAGCTTTTGAATCTCCAAATAGTTTTAGCCACCAGCTCATTTCTTGACGGGAAGAAAACTAACGGCCATTCCATCCAGACTAGAAAACACAAGGCTTAATAAAATTTACAAGCAGCAGCAGGACTTACTCGACTGTTTTTGGAAAAAATGGTCGAAAGAATATCTTCTTCAACTACGATCCTTCCATCAAGTTCGAAACAAGGACAGTGCCATTAACATCCGAGTTGGAGATATTGTGCTTCTGCAAGAAGACGTCCGACCACGCCACATGTGGAAGAAAGCTAAAGTGATGAACCTACATCAGGGACGCGACGGGAAGATAAGATCCTGCGAGCTGAGAGTTAATGGAAGAAATGTATCCCGCCGTGTACAACTGCTCATCCCTCTCGAGATTGACCAGGGTGGGGAGGATGTTGGGAACGAGATTAAATGTAAAGTTTAACTGCCCTTTCTTGGCGACTGTAGTAATGAAAGAAAAACCTCTGTCAATAAAGATCAATTCAGTCTAATTTAATACTTGCAAAACTGTAATACAGTTACTCGTAATGAGCTCGAATCCTACGACAAGGCATATTTTTCAGTCGTTGAAAGGTATCCAAAATCTCAATGCAATAGAAAATATGACTATAAGATTGAAAATTGCTTCAATATACACCTGCTGATTGCGCAATTCCGATGCGCTATAGCTCCATCTATAAATTCATTGGACACTAAATTTTAATCATTTGAATATTCGGTCCAAATGTCTCTGCGTACTAAATTTAACTACATTAGGGCAACTCCTTCCAGAATTGTTGTTGGGGTTTTTTTTGTTATAGAGTGTAAGTTACTAATTTTTCTTTAATGTTATTAATAAAGGCTAATTCATTTCTTGTACATTTCAGTAAAAATCTTGACGATAAACTGTCGAAATAAAAGAGGAGACAGATTTTGTAATTTTTAATCCTAGTCAAGTAATGAGAACGACACCTGATCCAGCATCTTCGTCTTCAGATTTCCATACAACGCCAACGTGAGGACTTGGAGAATTGAAACAATTTAACGGAAATGAGCACCACTACTCAGCAGGTCTTCAGTGATGTCAGAACTCGAGAACCCGAATAGACGAAAACAACACCGACTGCAGATTTGCGACTATGATCACTAAGCTACCTTGCTATTCATTGGCAATTTTAAACCTCTCCCAACAATTCTACTTCTGTTGGAAATAGCATTCAATAAACTCTTACGAGATGGCGCTGAGTTGATCCACAATGCCCAATTTTCACTGAAACCTCGTTCTTTTTATTTCATTAATCATTTGGTTTCTGCAGAGGGGCTGATGTACGTTAAATCTGGTCGTTTTCCAAACTCATCCCGTGTACGTAGTGCTGATGTTTGGTGAGGGAATTATTAGCACAGGTGTTGTTCTAGTAACATGATTGATGAGCAAAAGCACTAGGTCCGTCACCATTAGTTCTCTTGTTTTGCATCCCTCAGAGATCCTCTTTAATGAACAATCTCTCACACTCACTCACTATGTTTCTTTGGATTTGAAATCAACGATCTTTATATAAAACTTAATGGTGTAGCCTTGTTCACGTTTTCCTGTCATTTCATCTAATGTTAAGCGTTTTCACCGACCTTTGGTCTGCTGGGAGGGAAATATTTTCTCAAATGCTTTTGGATTGCCAGTAAAAGGGTAACAAATCACGTGTCATTGGCTTACGCAAAAAACATGATTGCGAGACACTTTTTGAGAACAAAAGTTATGACTCAACATTGAACTAGTATCTTATTATTTTACCTAAAACAGATGTTTAAAGATAACTTCATAAAATAGTTATTAATCACTTTTCTTCAATTTTTTTAACATGGGGACATATTCCAATATTTTTAACATTCTCCTTAACATGATAGTCTAGTGCTCATGGTCGTGAACTCATTGCTAAAGTTCTTTTTGTCACTCGTGGTTTTGGGCCATGACGTCGCTGAAGACACTTTGGGGAGGATGCACGTTAAATCTTGTCAAGGTCCCAAGTCCTCCCTTTGACGTGGTATGGAATGAATTTTTTAACATACTCATTTTAATTGTTCTAATAATATATTACATTTCATGTAATTAATCTTATCATTCTTTTAAAAGTATCTGCATTGAAGTTAATTCAAGAAAAAGTAAATTCCTCCAAAGATCTAATTTTACTCCCATTTTGCTCAAAATATCACAAAAGAGGGTCATTGAATGTCGCGATTAAAATTTTCAAAAGCCTCTGTAAAGCAAAATAAAGAAATCGAACATAAATATTAGCCATTGCACATTACATGCATTAGGTCTCATTGCTTTTCATTGACTTCTTTTCACATCAGAGCCAAGCTTAATGGGAAGAAAGAAAGAAAAGAAAATAGGACCTTTCTTGCTTCTTTCTCAAAAGGATTATTGTGGAGAAAATTGTCACGACAGATAAGATTATTATTTGCTTCCAGAGAAAAGTAGAAAAAAAAGCATAGGCCCATTTTACTTTTTCGTAGTCTCTCGTGTATCGGGAGGGTAAAAATTTCCTTTACTTCAGTTACAATATATTTTAATCTGACAGCATATTGAAAAAAAAAAAAAAAAACTCGAGTAAAGTTTATGATTATGAAAAGTTAAACATATATTTGTCTTCTTCATTCAGTAAAAAGATACGGAATGTTTTCAAGATTTATTTTATTTCACATTATAAATTTTAATATACATAAATACATATTTTCTTTTCTAATATTCCTTTTTCAAGAGAAAAAAAATATCTATCTGCTAAACTTTGAAACAGTAAACATATATGTATATATAATATAAATATAATATTATATAGTTATGAATAAATATATATAATATAGATATTATACATATATATACATATAATATAGATTTTATACATATATATACATATAATACAATTATACATATATATATACATATAATTGATTTAATGATGATATATATACACGTATACATATCATCATCAAATCAATGTATCTCATTCAAAAGTAAACAATTATTAATGTTCACGAAGTTATAAGTGGTCGTTGTAGCCTGTAGTTATGGTTGGGCACTTGCGACTGGCGTTTCCATGAGCCATGGGTTCAAGCCCAGATGTGATGTCCCAAATCTTCCTGTTCTGATGGTGTGAAAGCTTAGAGTGGGAGCGTACCAGTTCAAAATTAGGAAATCATTGCGAATTGCCATTGTGTTGTTTCTCAGTGTGACGTTAATAAACAATCACAATCTTCAAGTTCACTTAATAACGTTACGTAACTTGAGTTTGAGCAAACAGGTAAAAATATATAGGTCCAATGAAATTTCATTAGTTGATAATGAATATGACTTTATAATTCGCTATCACCCTCCAACTCATTTTTAAATTCAAAAGTTCATAAAAAACTGCTAAAATTTTATCTTTTTTAAAAGTTTTTCATAAACTTCATCCCCAAGTTCATTTCATCACTTTTTGTTTATTACAATTTGTGATGGTACACCCTATAGCAATAATAAATCAATCGTTCAAATAGTGCGCGTGCGAAGAATGGGGGTAGTCATACGCCTTTCTTATTAGTACGCTTCAGAGAAACTAAAGGTTGAGAGCTTTGCTTGCATGATAACCGCATCCTGTTCAGTTTTTCGAAACCAGTGGCTTCAGCCCTTTGGGTCCCACTGCGAATTCATGCATTCTTTTTCGTTTCCATAAATAGATATCACAAATTATGTTGATTCACCAGTAAATTTTAGCTTCATCTGTGGACATTGTACACTGAAAAAAGAGCTTTGAAAACTAGCAGCTAAGATTAAGCAAGTTTTTTTTATTTTTATTTTGGATTCTACTTAGCAGATAGAGAT
Source organism: Nephila pilipes (assembly GCA_019974015.1). Lineage (NCBI taxonomy): Eukaryota > Metazoa > Arthropoda > Arachnida > Araneae > Nephilidae > Nephila > Nephila pilipes. The sequence continues at coordinate 22,944 of BMAW01042340.1, read as the reverse complement.
AAAGCATGAGCCCTTCATATGTTATATTGCACATAACATGTTAATGTGTTTTGCTTGAATAAATGAAAGATGATAAGCGTCGGTGCATGCCATTTGCAGTTCCTATGTTCTGACGAGTGCAGATGGATTATTATTTTTGATTAACTAAAATCAATGGAATTTCTGGTAAAACAGAACCTTATACATAAAACTTAATGTTCCGTCCTCAAGATTATCTCTTCCCTAGATAATTTTGCAGACGGAACATGTTCCCCAGGTAATCTGAATTTCCTGTACCCTCTCTATACAAACAGTTACCATTTACAAACAAACAAATCATAAGAAGAGAGTCCGAGTCTTCAACATTATCCGATCCCTCTTTCAGTCTTAAACATAAGTCAACAACGCGTTTAATTCATAAAATAGAATTAAAAGACCCCGAGATGTTGCCAAATATCAGTCATAAAGTTTAGAACAGGCCTGGCTAACCCGTGGGTTATATGTGACCTGCCAGGTGTCAACCTGCGGAACGAGGAACTGGGTCATCTGAATAAATATTTCAACTTGTGCATAAAAGTACCAAAGAACCTTCCACCATAAAACGTTCGTATATATATATAACTACTGTCATAGAAATATCTCACTACCTGACTCAACTTTTATCATATTTTTTTCTTCGGTAATGTTGCAAAGCTTGTTTTAAAAAGCGCACGGACTATCTGGTGAGATTGGGCGATACAGAATGTTTAACTAGCCAACAAACTTACTGAAGAGCACGGTTGTGCATTTCTAGATGTAGAGAGGGAATGCGACACGCAGAAGATGCGAAATAACAATAGCCAGTTTGTATGCAACTGTGATTCTAATATATTTGATTCAGCAGCGTATCGTTCCAGATAGACTGACTGCTCGAGGTCTTTTGATCACTAATAATTCAGCGCCAGGTTTATGTTCTTGCAGAACAGTGTTTTTAAATTGCAGTTTACGTAAATATATTTAATTCAATAGAATGTGATTTTCTTCAATTTATAGCAGAGGTTTACTAAGCAGCAAAAAATGAAATGTAAAATAAATGGAAGATTCGAAAGCGCAACATCTTTCAATTTAAACACTGATCTTACTTAAACATGCTTTGCAATTTTCTTAATAACTAAGTTTTGGTTGCCTTAGTAACTATCGTCAAATGTGTGTTACCTAAGTGTTCAAAACATCGGAAATTGTGAGTTTCAACACCCTTGAGACCCTTTAATTCTCAAAACATTTTACAACAAAATTCCATATAAAAGCATATTTTCTATATCTTTGATGCTCTTTTTCGGAATGTAAGTGCAACAAATAGCAAGCAATTTATTTTCTTTCAATATACAATGTATCTAACTTATATAAATGTTTCAAAGAAATTTGTTTGCAGGATCTACCTTGCCCATTTGTTTTATTTAGTCTAATATAATCTTCTTTAAATTTCTAAGATCAAATCAAATATTAGTATAAGGTATAGAAATTTTATTTTTGCAATCATAAGATATAAAAAAGTTGGTTATTTGAGAGTCATTTTAATTATATATATATATATATATATATATATATATATATATATATATATATAATTCGTTTAGGTCATGTGTTTTGAAGAAAATTCAATATTTGAATTTTAAAGTGGATAGGGAAATTACAATTAAAGATCTAAAACTTGCTATAGATGATTTGCAGAAGGATTTTGTTATCGTTTATGTAGATAAGGTTCCTGCAAATTATGCAATTATTTGCAAATTTTACTATCATAAATTATTGAGTGAACATGTAATGAATAATAATGCTTTCCAATTATCCAAATACAGTAACAGAGAAATAAATAATCGTCTTTGGCATTCAATAAGAAGTTGGGTTTACATCTTACAAACATTAAATTTTCCATATATTTTCTTAACGCCAAAATTTCACAAAAATCCTGTCAAATTTCGAAGTATTACGAATGGATATAACACCTATATCACTAAATCTGGCAAACTCTTACAATCCATTCTTCAAAAATCTATTGACAATATTGAAAATACTGCTATTATTAAAAAAAGTTTTAAAATTGTCAGGAACATGAAGGAACAAGGGGCATTCTCTATACATGGGTATGATTTTGAAAACCTTTTTAACTCAATAGATATTCAAGATTTAATTAAAGTTCTTGCAATTTTATACGATAAATATCATTTTAATCAAACAATAAAACGGAAAAAATTCAATACTCTGATTAAACTTGTATTACAAGAGAATTTTATAGTTTTCGGTAAAAATCTCTATAAGCAAATTCAGGGTCTCCCTCAGGGAGGTCTAGCTAGTAATTGTCTGGCCAATTTTTATTTACAATTTTATAAATTACAACAAATTATTAATGATTCTTACTTTCTTTATCGTTACATAGATGAGTTAATTATTTTAGGTAAAACTGAGGAATTTAAACCAAATGTTTCGTTTTACCCTAATTATCTCAAATTATTAAAAACTAATCTTAATTCCAATACAGTAGAATTTCTAGATCTTGATTTGCAAATTGTTGACAATAGACTAATTAGTAATATTTATGATAAAAGAGAAAGATTCGAATTCCATGGAATCAAAATTCCTTTTTGGAACAGTAATCTACACAGATCTATTTATAAGAATATTTTATTAGGCCTTTTATTACGTAATAACAAATTAACCACACATAAAATAGACAAGTTTAATAACATTAAAAAATTCTTCAACAACTGCTTAGATCATGATTATCCAATAAATTTCTTAAATACTTATATACATCACAAATATATTAAACATCTTTGCGAATCGTGATCCAATTCCAAATCCACCACACAACAATAGGTTCACAAAGTCGGCGTGTTAGAGGTCTAGCCGTGAAGAATTTATTTACATTTACACAGCTTACATTTTTACTCACTCTCTGGACCATTATACTCCTTTACCAAACAACTTATTACCAACCAATTGTTTGCATCCTTTTACATTTTATTACCAATCAAACAATGACTTAAATCTTTTTTTCTATTTAAATGGTGTTGACGTGTTACATTTTTTTCATTTTGTGTATGTGATATACATCTTGTAACTTAAAGAAAATCCGTCTTACTACTCACATATTTGAATCTTCATTTCTTTGAATTTTTGTAAGTAATTTTTATATTTTGATTTGTTGATAATTTTTAGAATTATAGATTATATCGCTGAACTTTTTTGCATTTTTTAATCATTGAACTCTTTTGTAATTTGGATTTTCCAATTCAGCCTACCAAGTTGCAAAGGGGGAAGGTTAGTACCATTAAACTAGTTTAACCCCGCTTATTCGGTCCTTAGCCCGATATTGCTTTTTGACTTGCTGAGTTCCATATTTTCATTTATTTTTTCTTTCATTTTTACATTTCTTT
>BMAW01042340.1:0-19149 GCA_019974015.1 Nephila pilipes | reverse complement strand
ATATATATATGGGTTGGTGAGTGTATGCCTAAATAATATTTTTTTTTTCTAAATTCTAATGAGTTATATGCCGTAAGCACCCAATCATTTTTTTAAAAAAAAGTTACAGGCTTAAAAAGTTACCTTTCGGAATATTCAAAAGGCTTCTTGTGATTAAAATAAATTTACTAGATAAATAAGGAATTTGTTTTATAACAACAGACATTATGTTTGTTACTTTTTTAAATGAAAATTTTTAGTTTTTCAAATGGTTATAATCAGGATTTCTACATCTCATAAAATACTTTTCTAACATTGAAAATTTAAATTAATTACGATAATTATCCCTATAAAAATTGCTTATTCTTTAAAATTAGTATAGCACTTATGAAAGAAATTAAGATTAGAAAAGTACATGATGATGATGGCATAAGTATCTGCCTTCTAATTCTTTATTTATGACTCGGGTAGTTATCAAGAATTAGAAAATCAAGATGTGTGACCTCTTTAAGAGATGCAGTATATATTCTTGAGAAGAAACAATACTGCGTACTTTTTATAAAATAAATTAATGAAATGTAATAAAATATAAATCATAAAATTATAATTAATGAAACTAAAAAGTCTCAATTTTACTCAATAATTTAAAAACCGTTTCCCTAAATTTTATAGTTACAACACATATAATTAATTTATCCACGCATATTTCAATCGGTACTATTATTATAAATCCATACAAAGAAATAATTATCATAATGAATTATAAATATTTGTAGTTTATACTGTCTGTGCACACACACAGTTTATGCAATATAAATCTAAAAGTTCATGATCGTGTTCGATTTAATTTTAAAAAAGAGGATGTTTTTAACATTTTCCACGTAATATTTCGAAATCACGGGATTCGAGTTGAGAAAATTAGTTTTGAATATATTGTATGTAAATTAATTAATCCATTAACATATCAACTTAGTTTCGTTTGATTTATTAATTAGGGATTTAATTTCAACAAATTGCAAAGATAAAATCGACAATTAATATAGATTGTGTGAACTACAATTCACAATTCTGACTTATTCACAAGTAAAAAAAATTCGCTTACTTGTCAGACAGGCGCTTTCATCTTTCTGTTCCTGTTAACTTAAAAAGTTAAGACTTGATGACTTCACGAAGTTAATTTATTTTTTATGATATCACATAACAAACCAATAAAAGGTATAATCTAATATTTCACTAATTTAAATTTCTTTGCATTCTACCTCGGCCATTCTTCGAGCAAGATAGAAATCTATTTTGTCGAAAAGTCTATCTGCCCTATGATCCCTGGAGAGCCTCGCATGGCACATAGCACAGAAAGTTGGACTGCTGTTGGTTTAACGAAGAATTGATTTGTAGCAATGTGTTAAGCAATTAATAAAAAGTTATACATAAGGAACTAAATTGTTCTATGTAGTTGCTTTGTGTAATAGACTGACACAGGCATATGCGATATATTGATATACATCATACAGAGGTCCACGAGATAATGAATACACTGGATGAAGGACCTCCGTAATTGTCTGAAGGACTGTTATCGAACAGGGATCTAAGTCGCATTGTTCTTTGCGAACTGACTTCCTTTCAGGGTTTTCTTGGGTAGTCTAGTGACATCATACTTGTAAAGAGAAAAGTCAGGGGTGTATTACGATTGATTATGTCTTATATGATACAAAGGTTTACGAGATAATGAATACACTGGCTGAAGGATATTTGCAATTATCTGAAGGAGTGTTATCCAATGGTAATCTAAGTTGCATTGTCCTTCGCGAATTGACTTCCTTTCAGGATTTTCTTGGGTAGTCTAGTGACACCATACTTGTAAGGGAAGAAGTCAGGAGTGTATTACGATTGAATATGTCTTCCCATTGAACTTGTAGAAATAAATATTTGAGCGCAGTAGCCACATGGGGGAGGTCATCATCATACAATCGTCATGCAACGGATCCCTTTGGATAGCATACCTCGTGGAACATTCTTGAACGCTGTGTTTAGTTTATGTAAGGTGGTGCAGTAAATGATTGTATTTACATTTACCGAGAAGTATGTAAGCAGTTCTATTGCTGACAGACAATGTTACTGTCACTTCTTACGTATTCTTCACCTATTTATTCTTATCAGATTATTCATTGCAGTAATTGTTTGTTGGGTGTTGTGCTTGTGCACTAGACATAGTCGAAGCCTGTCGTGTGTACTGTATCGTCCTTAACGAAAATAACTGCATATTAAAATGTGTGCAAGACACAACTACACTTTGACTATGTTTGGAGGTATACATGATCCGACCGGTTATAATTACCTTGCTTCTGCGCAAACACGAAAACAACTGACACTTTCGGACAATACCGCCTGCTTTCCTTTTACTACGATCCCTGTTTTGTTGCATACACAAAGTTCTGTGCCTTTAGGCCTATTTTCTTTTGAATGATCCTTATAATAAAGAAACACTTAAAATAATAAAATATTAGATGTTTCACCAACATATCTGTGATTACCGCATTATACAAATAACTAAATGGCAATTTTAAATGACGTTTTGTTGAAACTAGAGAGATTAAAGGGCCCTACGTGTCATACGTGACTCTCATATCTGCGAGATTATTACGAAGCGTTAAGTGTGAGTCATTAAATCTGTTCCATGAATCAAGTTTCAGATTTATTTAATTAGAAACCGAAAGAAGTATGCCGCCTGTCAGACAGGTATGCAAATTTATCTTACTTGTGAATAAGTGTATCATTACAATTTACACAATAATGTTTTACGTGCTTGTATATGCACGTAACGTTTTAAGAACAATTCAGGAAATTCTTATAGGAAAATGAAATTACCAGAACACATTCACGGTTATCTCTTGGAGTATAACGAAAAATAGCTCAAATGTGATTAAATTTTAGCAGGACATTTTCAATATATTATTGTTGTTATTTTAGATTTATGGTTAAAGCTAACTACTGTAAACAATTTCACACTTCAGTCTCGATGAGTTTTGATTATCATAAAAACTTACATGGTCATGTGTTATTAATAAGCATAGAGTATTTTATTTGAATAACATTTTTATTTCCTATATGCTGTTTCTTTAAGATATTATTTAAATTGTGTATATTTTGTTCTTTTCAATAATGAAATAGAAAAGTGTTAAAAGTTATTCACAAAAATGAACAGAAAATTTAAAATTCCCATGTCCAGAGAGAAAACGGGAATCTATAGTATTACTTATCTCTAAGTCTTTAATTTTGATTTCTCACGTGATTTAACAAGAAAAAGTAACCACTTCATTATTTTCTAATTTATAGTATTGATATTTGTTTAAAATAAACATTTTTTACTTTTATGACCTTTCACTTAAAACAACATAAGTTACGAATTACTGTAGGTACTCAGTAAGAACTCTCGAATAATTAATTTCTAAATAATGTCTCTCTAGAAGCAAGGCCTGGAATATTGTTAATGGCACTTATTGTTAATTAAGTGCAAAAAATGACACTTGCGATAGGATCTCATTCATTTAACTTTCACACTACGACAAAAGTATAATTGTGAGCCAGTAACAGATTTAATGTACAGAATATTGATATAAGATTAATAATCCTTGAATAAAAAATTTGTACAAAAGCATTCGATGTGTAGAATAAAGCCATTAATATTTATTAGAAAGTTAGTATTATTTCCACTTTAGAACGTAGTAGAGTTCATGCGTAATCAAAGTAAAGTAAATTTATAGATATAATGTGATTTAAAATATTTAAATGGGCTTTTTATATGATTAAATCCTTTTCGATACAAAATTGCAAATTATTTACCTAAATTTATATGTTTTTTGAAAAATATTAATATAAATATTGTTGATTATGAATTCATATTATTATTACTTCAAAACTACTTATACATTATTTCGATTTCTTCTTATTTTTCATGCTTTTTATTTATTATTTAGATGTATTGTAGGTTATTCGCTATCAGGCGTATTATATTAATCAAAGAAAACATTTTTTTTTTAAAATTTTCAAAATACATTAAAAAGAATAAAAAAAAAAACGGTAAAATGAATTTTAATTTGAAGCCGATGAAATAATAAATTCTTTCTTTTCAAATATTCATAACGTTTGGGACTACTTCAAATAAAATTTGTAAATTGCATCGAAATTATATTTATATATCCAAATAAAAGTGAAAAAAAAAACTCAAATCCGAAAGAAATATATTTATCATCATCCAGAAAGCTGCTGCTTCAAATCCTACATGAATGATAAATTATATGCCACTTTAATATTCACTTTCATAAAATATACTCCAAAAAGAATTTCTTTCTCTTTTTCATATGAAAGCAGTTACACTTAAAATATTCCTTAAATGTAAAACGGATGTTACACTTGTTCCTCTGTAAATGACAGACTTGCAAAACAAGAACGAAGCTTGCTCAGACGATAATTGAGTTCCACGTCTTCCAACGCAAGGAATTACATTCGGGAGTGGTAACAGTTGCAGTGCAGTACGAGAAATAATATGTCACTTCAGGTGGAAATTTATTCCAACTTTTGAAGTACGAGGAACAGTACGTTGTCAGTGGGCAAAACATTTCAAGAGTAATAAGATTCATTGTGAAATATTAGCAGTATGTGGCAGCATGAATTTTCGCTGTTCGAAGATGGTCGCACAGACCAACAAAGCGGAAAGACAAGGAAGGCCATCAACAGCGAGCACATCAAAATTTCCCCAACAGAGGATAAAATCATGGCTACGTTTCCCTCCCCCTTATTACGAAGAAGTTGCTTAGATCGAGTTGATGTGTAAGGACAAGATCATTAATGCTGAGTCGTATTGTGGAACAATACGAAGTTTGCGAAAATCTATGAAGAACAAGAGATGTGGAAAGTTAAGCAAAGACGTTGTCATCTTGCACTACGATGCAAGACCTCATAAGGCACACCCAACTCACAGTTTGCAGCACCTTTTGTGTTAGAGGTCTTTCGCCAGTCGCGACTGACATCATTCGACTTTCCCGTATTCGGCAAGTTCAAGGAACGTTTGGGTGGGAGACAATTTTTCAACAATGCCCAGGTTCGGACAGCTATTCTAAGCTGGCTCCAAGACTGGACAATGACTAGAAGAATTTATAAGGAAATAGTGTGTTGTATATATTTCAAATGTAGAGCATTTCTCAGTAATGTGACATCATTCGACCTGCATTGTTCTAGTGTGACTATTAGGAAAATCTATTATATAGTCTATCTCTATTATATCTATAGTTATATATATATATATATCTATAAGAAAATTATATCTATTATATCTATAAGAAAATCTATTATATCTAGTCATACTATTAACTAGTATGACTGTTAGAAAATAAGACTTGATTTCCTAACAGTCATAATTTAGTAATTTTAATAAATACTAAATTAAGACTGTTAATTAAAAATAAAAGTAACGTAATTTTTTTTTTCTTTTGTTAAAGGGATTTGTAAACTCGTCTTTAATTCTTAAATCCGTATACAAATATTTTATGGACTTTTTGAATGAATGAATATTAATGAAAAGAATGTTGAATTTCACTTTATGTAATAAGGAAATGTTTACGTGCAGTTTGAAGAATATCATATGGTACTTATGTAATATATATTACGTGAAACAGTAAAAGGTTCTTAAACACACTCACACAAACTTGATGTTAATTTTCTAAATAAGATATGCGACTTCATTAAAAACATTAATTACTGTGTTTATTGCATAAGTTCTTGCGTCATTTTTATTAGGAAAATGTACGGAAAAAGATTTAATTTTTTAAAAAATACCTATCTAACAATTGTATACACTGCTCACTTTAATAAAAAAAATTGGGGGTGGAAATCTGAGGGTAATACAACTAATTTTTGGTTTTAATGTCTATTTCAAAGTTTACCAACATGCGATTCTACTATTTAGAGATTAACCCGTTCGAGACTGTGATCACGAAAATGTGATATCGCAATTCTCCGTTCACAGCCCACGGTATTATATATATATATATATGACGGTTGTTTCCATCCCCCTAGGGAATGAACACACACGTGTGATCGCCAGCATGATCACACTGGTGTGATTTCAAATTGGAACGTTTTATTTTAATTTTTAATGGCCATTAGAGGGCGGTTGAAGTTCATTACATTTTTAAATATCATTCCACAGAATGTTGGTCTTGACATTCAATTTCTGCTTTTTTTGTTGGATCAGGGGAATTTGAAATCTTAAGGAACTGCATTTGTTCACTTCTTCTTTTACTGCACACTGGGTTTTTCTTTATATTTTGAAGGAGGGGAATGAGGATATGTTTATTGGTTAGAGTTGAGAATAGACTTATCTTTTGAGAGATGGCATTTTGTATGTTTTTCGATCAGTTTCAACATTGCTAACTTTGCGAAAAGATTGAAATATCTGAGTGAAAAGTCAAGGAGGCAATGTGCTGTGTGCAAAAAAAGGTTCCCTAAAAGGAAAAACACCCCGCAAACTGACATATTATAAATGCAAAATTTACAAAGTAGGGGTTTGTCCTGAACAGTATTTCGAAAGGTATCATAAACTTTAAAAATTTTATGTATTGTTTAGTAATATTATTTCATTTATTTTATATATTTTTAATTCAGTTTCCTAATATTTTACTTATATTTTAAATACTCGTTAATTAAAAAAACTGTTATTTATATTGTTATTATTTTCGTAGCTCTATAATTTTTCTTATCAAAATAAATAAAATTTCTTTAAAATTCGTAATTATTTTTTTCAAAATATCATAAAAAATTTTACTACCGTTTATTTAGATGCTATCAATGATAATAATTTGTACGTTTCGGAATATTTCATCGCATGGATGATTTTATATGAATTTTTATATGAAATTAGGCTTAGCGAGGAAAATCGCCCAGCCCCGTGAGTGTTCGATGACAGTTTCGAGGCCCGCAGGCCTGGGGAAGTGGTTCTTTTTCTTTTTGCCGGTCTTAAACAGGTTAAAGCTCAGAAACTATAGCAATGCACTGAATGGAATTTGAGGCAGGACCTTTCCTAGGGACGACGTTATCATTGTTTGCATAGTATCCAGGATAACATTTAGTATTTTGATCAAAAATGAGTAATTTTTAAAAGGTGGTAGCTAAGATATCAAAAAAAGCAATACAGTTTCGATTGCTTTAGGACTTGTAATGCTCTTCAATAATTGTGATAATTTTTCACAAATCATTTATGGTCCATGCAGGAATCATAGTTTGTTTAGGACTGAAGGATATATGAACTCAATTAATGGCTGTTATAGCTATTTGCGAACTATTTGTGTTTTATAAATTAATACATATAATATTATGCTTATTATTACCTTCATTTTTATATATATTTCTTCTCTTTCGATGGCCTTACCAGTATGTTACTAAACAGAAAAATGATTGGGGAAATTGGATTCAAGGGAATATGAGCTTAGTGTCTGGTTTATTTTACTTACACTCAACTCATTTCAAGCAGAAATAAAGTACTGTTCGTACAAATTAAAAAAAAAAAACTGGGTCTTTTTATTACTTCTTTTGCTTAAGTGAAAAAAAACATATTAGGTATGAATTTAAATCTAGAAAAATTGAGAGTGTCCTAATTACCTTCATCAGACATATTGTCTGCAATAAAGGTAATTGTAATAGCCCCTTGTTTTTTCTTTTTCCTCAACTTTATTACAGTCGTTGTAATTCCAGTGTATAATAAGGGTGGCTATATTACCCTCTGACATATCATATTATTGATATAGATGGTTTTACAGAAGTTAAGCCTACACTATCTTTGATCAGAAAAAGGTATCCCAGACGGTGAAAAATTTAAATTTTTCTTATTTCAATCACTTTCGAATTTTTTTTTTTTTTTTTACTTTAATTTTTCTGCACCTACTTTTCTATTTTTCTTCAGCATCAAAATAAAAATACAAAGTTATTGTACAATGACAGTCATTCTAATCACAAGTGTGAATTTAAAAAAGCGGCAGTCGCGAAATGTGAAATTCAAATTCTAAAATTCGCACTTGTATGAATATCAAAAATTATGCATAACGAAATTGGAAGGAAGGCATAGCCAGGAAATTTTCAAAGAAAAATTTCAAAATTTGTCTTTACCGTATAATTATTTCGTCAGCGTCTTGGAGAAAACTCTGAATGAGGAGGGTTGGGAAGGAAGAAAAATGTAGCAACTCATATTTGTTATTATTTGATCAACAAGGAGCCATTTTTATTTATTTATTTTTTAAAGAATGTAATTCTATCAAAGATATATTTCTTGTTAAAATATGTATCAATAATACGAGAAACATATCAAAATGTTGAAACGAAAGTTAAGTATAATAAACATAAATTTTAGAAAAGATCTTTCAATGTTCTTTGAAGGGTTTGAATTTATTTTAAATTTTAACTATTTTGATAAACATTATGACATAGCTGTTGTTAATGGTTCCTCGAGTGATATTTTTAAGAATATCCGCTCTTATCATTTGATGAAATATATATCAGTTAACCTAATTTAATCACTCCAAATTGAAATAAATTAATTACTTTCATAACATACTCAAGAAAGAGACAATTATCTTATAAAATCCTCAAAGAAAATAAAAGGTGTTTCATTACATCATTCGAGAAATAAAATTTATGACAGTATTTAACATTCATAGCTTAAGGAAGGGATATTAATAACAAATTTATTCAGTAATAAGAACTAAAATTACTTAAACTCGTTACTTTTGATGACTTTTTTGGGGAGTATTTCACTTCTTAAATTTAAATATAAATTCTTACTTCCAATTTTCAGCTTCTGCTTTAACGTAACAACAAAAATACGCATTATTGATAAATGTGTGATTGATTAGCCTCAGGTAATTCAAAATAAGAATAAGCTTTACTTTTAGGTTATTTTCATAATCTGAACATTAACAAGCAGAAAACATTTTTTTTCAAAGATATTTTCAATTTTCTTTTCTTGTTCCCCAACACGTTTTCGTGAGAGGTTTGTTCCTCCTAATAATAATTTTGATGAAACTGCGACATCCAATGTCAGTGTACTTCATAGTATCTCCGTCAAGTACAATTTCATATCTACAATGAATGATCTACCAGATCTCTAACTAAAGAATACAATCCTATTTAAAGCCATAAAGCTGGGTCTACGGATGTACCTGCTGGACTTTGAGGAACTGGCTTATGAAGGAAAGAAAAAGTAATGTTCATGGAACTCTTCATTTCAAAATTGAAGAAACCGTTACTGTAGGAAGGTGGAAACATTGATTTGAACGGTTGGAGAAAATGTTGATGGCAACATTGTCTTAAAAATACCAAATGGCTTGAGGAAACGATCATGGTAATAATGGATTAATGACGAAGTATAGTGAATCGAACTTCAATCAGCGGACAAAAAGATTCAAATTCAAATTAAAAAAATCGAATGATGATTTTGAATCAGTTGATTTATACATTGATGGAGACATTATCTTAAGAATACTGAATGGCTTTAGAAAACTCTCGCCGTAAAAAAATATTAAGACCAAAATATTAATGTATCAGAATTCCATGAGTTGACAAAAAAAATCGAATGAAAGCATTATTAAAGCTGTTGTCTCATACATTGATAGAAACATTGACTTAAAAAAACCGGATGACTTGAGAAAACAATCATAGTAATAAAGATTAAGAAATATTGAATTAGAAAAATGTTAAACTTTAATTATTGGGTAAAAGTTCGACTTAAAATTCATTGAAAGTCATCGAATCTTAATTTATACATGGTTGAATACTCCTGGTGTTTTTCTTCTAAGTTCTAAATAAACTATAAATCATATACAGTGATGGAAACCTTATTTTTAGAAAAAAGACGGGATTGAAGATAATAATAATAATTTTGTCCTTAATCGTATAAATTAAATATAAATCAGAAATGCAATATATACCAAACTCCAATCAACAGACAAGAGGGTTCGTTTTATTTTTAGAAAAAAATTAAATTAAAGAATTAAATTATTAAATTTTTAAAAGTCTTCATTGTTTTTTTCATTAATAAGATCACCTTCGTGTAAAACTGTAGAATAATGCTCGAAATCGAAAATATTTTCATTTAATATAATATTCAAATCATAATTTGATTTACCATTGGTAAGAACAGCACTATTCCAAATTATAAAATAAAATAAATTAGAATTCCGTTTATGGATGCAATTTTATAGAAAAAAATGAATTATCTTACATTACTTTAACATGAAACGAACATGCTTATATTAATGCTTAAGAAAACAGGGATAGTGGTTAGGCTTTCAGATTAAAAATATAATTTAAATGAAATTATAAACCAAACAGTTTAATCTTTGTCAGTAGAAATAAGATAATTTAATTACTTTTTTACGATGCAACCACTTAAAAAAAAATACATGCCAAAATTCTATAATTTATTATTTTCCTAAATATGTAATACTTTTCAGACAAAGAATTCGCTGTAAAATTATTACTTGCATGTTAAGTAACTGTTTGATTAATCAAAGATATTTTTAAAGTAAGAACCTCTATTTAAATACCTAAAGTTTTCTTGAAATAAACCAGTTAATCAAACCCACACATGAAAACTTCAAATAATCCCTCCCTTCTCCCAACCATAAGCATGCTTGAAAATAAATGTTGTTTAATTTCTAATTTGATTTCAAAATTAGTAAGTAAATTTAATTCATAATTTATATAATTTATGAATAAAAACTTACTTTGTTAAAATAAATTGATGTCGTTATCTTTGTTACTCAGATGCAAACATTTATTCAGGAATAAGAAATTTTTTACTTTAAAAATATGAAAAAAGTTTCTCTACTTTTAATTATTGTAATAAATACCAACCTTTATCGAATAAATCAGCAAAAACATCATTTTATTGTTCTTGCAATGCATGCGCTTGTGATGGAACAGAAACACAAAGCTTACATTAAAAGAGTATTTTCTCTTTGCTCTCTTCGGTGAGGAGACATGTTTGGCAATGTGTTACACGCAGCACGTTACATATTACGCGTGTGAGGTCATATACATTAATTCCGAACTATGTTGAAAATGCGATGCACACCTTTATAATAATGAGATTACTGGCATTGATTTCATATGTATATATGAGTCATAACTAAACTTAACCAGCATTACAGTTTTATAATTGCTCTGCCGGGAAAAATGCAAAATATTGTTACAATACCGCGGAGTAGCTTCCCTGAATTTTTCTCATATAACGGATAAGAGATATTTACAGACAATAGTTCAAGCACGGAAAGTTTCAGCAATGACCCTCAAACTTGGCGAAGGACTTGTTGACCATTTTGGAGACTTAGTTACGCTGACGACAATACAAAAGTTTCCGAAGGTGCTAGAACCTAGGTGAAAACTCGACTAAATAGAAAGTTATGGACTTCTGCTGAATTTTTTCTGTGACTTCAAACCTGGCAGGGATAGGTAAAAATACGCCGAGAGCCTCAGCAATCAAGCTGTCAAGGGGGTTTCTTTGGAGATTGATCGGGGAAATCAACTGGAAGCCATCGGCTCTTGGAAGTGGATCTGCCGAGGAACTGCTGGTAGCGTACCGAATGAATTTGCATGGAAAGCGTGTATCTTTCAGAAGCTATCGGGCTTGTCTGGGAAGTGCAGTGTACTACTTTGGAGGTTTGTCTGTAGGGAATTTACTTTTTTAATTTATTTGAAATAAAAATAAAGGAAATACAAAACAGTACCTGTTTTTAATTCGTAGTTTATGATCCAAATGAGTTGTTACAAAATGACATATTTCAGTTGGGATACCTAGGTTCAATATGTATTTGAATTAAAATTATGATTCAAAAAATCTTACAATACGATGCTATGCACAGCCGTTAGAAAATTGCACTTCTTTAATTTTTGCAATGCTCTCTAGAACAGTATAAAAATAGTCTCACTGTTCATAGCTCAGAAGACCAAATACTAAAACATGGATTTCATTAATTAATTTCTGAAAACACTTTTTCTATTACGTAATCTAGTCTTTTTCTATAATTAAGTATAGAATGTGGTCTCAATAGTTTATGTCCCAAATTTTTATTCCAATCTGATCATTAATTCCGGAGATATTCATGAAAACTGAATTGTAGTGCCATTTCTTCCATTCAAATTATTCATGCTCTTTTTCCCGGTTCTTCACATGTATTGATGATTGGGCTGATAATTAAGATTAATGAACTGTTACACAGCTACTTAAGTATCCTCGAAGCCCGATCGTAATTCTAATGTTGAATATTTTATGGAATATAGAAGAGGATAGTAAAAACTAGATTAAATAGTTTTTAGATATGAGGAATTTAAATATATAAATAATATATAGTAATATAACATTTATAATTTTTAAGCATTTTAGAATTTTAAGAAAAAAAAAGCATTTTCATTAGGTAAAAAAAAAATTGAAAGCGTTGATTAAATTTTTTTACTGTCAAATATTTGAGATCCTCGTTTGAAATTAAATGAAGCCCATTTTTTGAGCTATCTAATAGTATAAGTTAAGAAGAAACTTACGTGATTGGAAATTTGGTCTCGTTCAATAAACAAGAAATAAGTTAGATTCTGTAACAAAAAAAATTTGTTTTAGAATTTAATTAACTATGTTAGTTCAGTTAATAAATTACCCCATTAATACTGCAATTTAGTTCTCTTTGATCTATTAGGATTCTACCAATTTTATCGCTCCAATAAGAATTGCGGAAGTTTTTAAGGGTGTCCAATTTTTCTTTTGACTACTCTACATCAATGTTACCATCCAGATTCTATTTCGTGTTTTAATTTCAGTAAAAGGATAAAAATGTGAAATATAACTTAAAACGAACTTAACTTTCCTGAGATAAATTTGAAATTTTTTTCAAAATCGTTATTGACAAGGGAGAATTGCACAAAATATCTAATGTTTTAAAGTACGTTTGATTTATTGCTTTGTTAAAGTCGCATTAAGAATCAACACGAGATCTATTGGCAATGAACCTCATAATTCTGAAGGGCAGTCATGTGACGAGGGAGACTCATGAGGTAGCAATCTACTCTCTAAATTTTCTCACCATGATAACAAGAGGACCCTGAACCGCGACAGATTTAACATATATCAGCCCTCTACCCGGTGGAACTTAAATGGAATCAAGACTCAAAGCCTTTGTTTGACTTAATACAACACCTATAGCTAGCTCGTTGTCATTGCCATTTGAATATCTCTGTCTATGTTTCAAAGAATGACAACGATTGTTACGAATGTCAGTTGATGCTTCCCGACACTTCTCTCATGAAGGAAAAATTGGATTTACAGAGATGTCCCCACTGAACAAAAGAGAGTTTAAACAGTGACTCATATTCCTTAACGACTGGTTTGGAGACTTAGCGACAAATGGAAAGTACTCGAAGGCACTTGAACCTAAGCGAAAAATCAAAAGGGAGGAAAGTTATGGATATTTCGTGAATTTCCCTGAGAGACGTCATGCCAGGCCAGAAAAGATATGAATTCGCCAAGAGCTAAGGTCGGAATTAGTCTGAGTCAGAGGAATCGGTCTGTGTACGGAATCAGTTTGATTGTTTAGTCTGATTTGTAGTTCGATCGGGGAATCGTGGCCGAGGGAATTTGCTAAAGACTGGACCAGAATTTAGGGGAACTGTACGGCGAGTCTGTCTTTGGAGACTCTGTTGAGGAGATCGATCGTGGATCGACTTAACGTTTTAGGCACTTGGATTGAGGCATGTCGGGTGAATTTGCGAAGAATCAACATGTGTCTGCTGGGAATATTCGGAGCCTACTCGGGAAATACAGAATATTGCTACGGAGGTTGTCTGCAGCGAAGGTTAACATGCTGGTGAGCTGAAAGTTGCTGGGTTATAACTGTGACTGTACTTAACGTGTGATTTTTCTTGTATTTGTATCATTGAATTGTGCAAGTTCAATGTATCTGTTATTGTCCAAAATGTGCTACCTGTGTGTTGTCCCGAAAATTTACGAATAAATTGTCATTTGCTCTTATCCTCAAAGTTCGATTTGATTTTCACACCCCCAGAGGCAGAAATTTTCCGTAACAATATTCAATTAAATTTCCATCCAAAATTTTAAATCTCCTTCACAGCCTTATTTTGCATTTGATTCATATTTTGTTACGCTTTAATAATTTTCTTATGTTATACTTATATATATAACAATTTTTATGATACAAAAATGAATTCATTTATAATTATTTTTCAGGGAGGCAGTTATAATTTCTCTAGTTTTAGGTATAAACCCTCCTCATTAATTCAACTACTAAAACTAACAAATATGTTAACACTTATAAATTATTTAGAATTACTTAGAATTCAAACACGGTTTAAATATATTAATTACCATTTGGAATCGTTGATAAATTGATGTAAAATGAAGATTTCTCTCTCTCTCTCTCAATATATATCATTAATTATCCATTGACAGAATCTTTGAATCGATTTGTCAAACTATAATATATGGATTTATACAACACATATAAGCCATTCGATTGTTAAAGGATATTATATAGTAAGATTATGTATAATACACATTATAAATATTTACGAAGCCTTGAGGGGCAAGACATGTTTTGTTCCTTCTCAATGTATTATAATTCGAAAAAAAGTTTGATAATATAATAATTTTTAATATATTGCTATAGACCCATTAATAATTTTAGAAGTTTAAAAATCCACTAGAATTTCACCCCTTACAAAGGATTTTAAATCCGTTTTAATGTTTATGTATGAACATTATGTAGCTTATTTACAAATGTATCTTTCAACTGTAATAATTTATGCAGTTATAAGAATACTGCTATGTGTTTAAAATATGTACCTGAAATTGATATTTTAAAGTTACAAATTATTTTCAAATGCATCATACATTAATCAAAATTACGTATTTAGCCAATGTAATTAGACTTTTCATTTACATTTCTCTATTGCTGAATATGAGGTTGAATCAAATATAACCAATACTTTATTCAAATATATTTTTCTTGAATATTATTTACCAAAATGGCACTATTGTTAATTTTCCTATGACCCTCCTTCTTAAGAATTTCCATATTTTCCCATCATATTGGAACACTTTTTAAATTCTTGAATTCTAAATAAAATACAGAAGTGTACCGATTCCATTGAGCACGAATTCTTCTTCGAAATTCCATGAAATCCTTTGTTATCCTAACACTTGTGACAACGGTACTCTATTGGTCATGATTGCGAACTCTGTCTGGGTTGTATTAGTCGAGTCGTGGGTTCGATACCTCTAAAGACATGCCATATAGTGGAGATGGAGCACGTAATATCTGTCAAATCCCCAAGGTGTGGTGTGGAAGTTTAGAGAGAAGTATGCCAACTCAAATTCTTCACTTAACGAGGTTTAGAATGTCGATGACCAACACGAATAGCCACAATATTGTATCTCAGTGTTACGTTAATGCAGAGTGTTTCGAAAATCACAGGCAAAATTAAAGGGATGGTAGAAAACATCTAAGCAAGCAATCTTCACTTTACGATGCATAGATCAAGTGGTGAACCGCTAGATGGCGCTTTAACAGAAATCATAAAGTGTGGATTTTCTTCCACATCGTCTTTTCTACCGTAGATTTCTTCCTGATTACTGCATAGTAATCAGGAAGGCTATAGCCTCCAGATATCCATGGTTGAAATGTCTATGTGTAAGAAACCTCACGCTTTATGCTTTATATTAAAGAGCCACCTAGCCACCTTACCACTTGTTCCATACAATGTATGGTGAGGATTGCTTTCTTTGATGTTTTCTACCACCCCTTAAATTTTTGCATGTAATTTTCGAAACACATTTTATACTATCAATCAAATCCCCCCCCCCAACGCATATTTGTAAGAGGTGATGTCCAGGTAAATAAAAGTCCAAAGGTGTGACGTGCGAACTTTAGAGAGAATGTTGAAGTGTTTTCTAATAAAGTTTCCTTAATTTTTCTACACAATTAGTAACATCAACTCACATTGTCCTAGGAAAATCAATTTTGTGAATCGTAATAGATCGTCTTTCAGAACAATAGACCACTTGATGATTCATTGAAAGTTTACGATAGTATCAAGTATTGTATGTTGGTCAGGACAAAAAATCGATATGCACAACACAGTCAGACCCTGTTTACTTGTGGTTGCCGGAATTCATGGTTACTAATCCGCGAGTTACAATATTAATATAAATCAAATATTGCTAAGAATTTCTACATCGATGAGAATTTTCTGCATTACATATCCTCTCTCTTGGCATTTTTAATTATTATTGAAAATCCCTTTATAACTCTTAGAAATTTGAATAATACGAAATGGCTGAAAGTACGGCTAATCTCAGTGACCAAGAGGTCTTGAAAATCATATCGTACAAAAAATTTCTAACTGGATTTTTTTTTTCGAAAAATGAGGATTGATATCCAATTCCAACATTCTAATCCAAAAGTGAAGAATGAAAAGTGTCAATATTTTCAACTACTTTTTCGCCCAAAACTTTCAAGAGATGAGTCTCAAAGATAAGCTTTACCTCATTTTCACTTAGTTGCTTTTTGACCTTCTTTCTTTTGTGAGGAAAATCACCGTCTGCATTTTACAATCGATGCTTCATCGCCTCCTTCTCCTGCGTCAGACATTGGCAGCATAGACTCTCTCACCTTACATAATTTTTAGTATATTTCACCTCTTATTTGTTTTTCCTGCACATGGATTCGGATAACCATCGGGTTATAATACCTTCACCTCGGTTAAAATCCCTTAATTTTGAATGTATTGGACCTTTTTTTTAAAAAAAGTTTTCCACATGCTCGCTGGATTTTAATAATCATATTTTCAGCTTTTGCTTCGTGTGTACATTTCTTCCAACGTCAGTGACCGGTTACGTTTTTTCACCCCCTTCTTTTTGACTCAAGTCTCAGCTTGTCTATTATTGCATAGTTTTTATAAGATTCCCCATTGTATCTCTTTTATTGGTTCATTTTATAATGTACTGATTTTAAAATATTTCTACTGCCTCTCCGTGCTTCTTTTTTGCTCGTTTTCTAATGTGAAAGCATCATTTAAATTATTCCTTTCTCATGTTTTTAATTTTTCTCATTCAGAATTTTCGTTTGCTTTTGCAAATTTGAACTTTATGTCATGTTTATCCTTCTATACATAAAATAGAAAAAAAAATAAGTATTAATATATATTTTTAACACGAAGTCCTGAAGTCATCTTAAAAAAGATCAAACTAAACATTATAAATAGGGGGCCATTGAAAAACTTCGAATTAAGTATACAAGCATAACTGATCTCTACTTAAAGGGATCCAAGTGTATCCAGTGAATATCAAAATGAGTAGCAATTACTGTTCTAGAAAAAAGCGAGTTTTGCTTTTCGGGGAGCATTCACTTTTTGTACTGTATTCCGCACTGGTGCGGTGATCGTATTAGCCTAGAAGTCATAATTGCCAACTCACAGCCAGTGTTTACTTCGAATCGTGGTTTCAAACCCTGATATCTTTAAAAAGCTGCGTGTATCGCTTCTGATGTATGTTAAATCTGGTCCGGAGCCTAAGTCCTCCTGTTGACGCGGTGTGGAAGTTTGGAGAGAGAAGTATTATCTCAGGTGTCATCCTCATCACTTGACTGAGACTCAAAATTACGAGGTCCGTCTCCCAAACTCTCCAAATTGCTTCTCAGTGCGTCGTTAGTAAACAATCACAATCCATTGTGGTGTGCTGGTTCAGGACTCTAGCAATCAAACAAATAAACGTATGAAGATCGAAGCAATGACAAATTATTATTTAAACTTGAAATAATTTATAATGGTTTGTTGTGGAAAACATTTAAAAGTCGTCTGCCACTATTAAAAAAAAATCATATTTTTATCTGATCCTCCTTCAAAAAATAATTCAATATGACCATTCTTAAGTCTGGATATAGTCCCCAAAGAACGTTTTTCAAGTGAAGGTCCAACATGAAAGAAAAAAAATTTTAAATCCCATTCTACTCTTAATATCTCAAAAGGTGGTCATTGAGGGACACGATGAATCATTTCAATGGCTCCTGCCAAATAAATAACAATAAAGAATCAAATGTAAATACAAGCCACTTCAACTCTTATTCTTGGGAGTTCATTGGTCTTCCTTTCACTTCTTTTCATATCAACGCCATACTTACAGGGAAGAGAGAAGGTATGATGAAGAGCATGGAACGTCGATTTTGCTTCTTGCTTGAAAAGATTATTATGGATGAACTTGTAGTGACAGATAAAACTATTGTACCCTTTAAGGGGAAGCAGAAAATAAAAATTTAGCAGGTCCAATTTACTTTCTTGGTTGATTTCGTAGATTGGAAAAGAACATTTTTCTCTTCGTTCAGTAGCGATATCTATCGCTTTGCAAGCATAACAAATAGTTAAAGATCGGATTAAATTTCGTATTTTGAAAAATAAAACATGTATTCTATATATACTTCACATTCTAAGGGTCAATTGAAGGGCGATACTTTTGGGTTTATGTTTTAATTACTTTTTTTTTATTCTTCGTTTCAGAGAATGAAGGTTAATACATATTGGGCTTAGAAAACTCGAATACAAGCAAAATGCATATTTGTCTAACTGGTTAATGCATAGTAAAACCTTCGAAGATATCAGGGAAATAAATTATAAATGGGAAAAACTATTGCTTGGTGATGAGGAAAGGAATTTGCTAAATTTTTCCAAAAATAAAATCTAAAAAAAAAAATCTTTCATGAGGGCTTTTGTACTTTATTTTATATAATTTAAATTTTAAGTTCTTAAATTCTAACATTGTCAACAATTATTTGTCATCATTTACAAAAGGTTACAAACAAAATATTTTGGTATGATAACGGTAAATAGATAAATAAATGATTTGTTATTTGTAAATGCTAAAAGTATTTCTTATTTAACAGTAAATACTTCATATAGAGCAATATAAAACTAAACTTATTCAGCAGATAGGAAAATTAACTTTTCTGAGTTGTTATTAGAAAATATAAATTAATGGCAAATAATTTCAAGGATAATCACAAAAGACATTTGTGAAAGCACACACACACACATATATATATATATATATATATATATATATATATATTT
>BMAW01042335.1:0-12857 GCA_019974015.1 Nephila pilipes | reverse complement strand
TTTCTAGCAAAGGTTAGTACTCTAGAAAGACCTGGTTACTGGTTTACTACGAGCGCCATCTCTGGGTTAGTCTCGGGAGTTATTGATCGATGTGTTATTTCTTCTGTAACAGCTTCAGTCTAGTTATTTAATACCTACATATCGTATGTTTTCTTGGTATGATATGTTTCTTTAGTATTGTTAAATTTTGTACGATATGTAATTTTTGATTTTATTTCGTAAAATTGTCAATCACCAAGTAGATTAGAGGTTGGTTTTATGCAAACAAGCGCCATGTTGGATTTACAGGTTAAGTAGATCATATTGGTTAGAGCTAGGGAAGAGTTTCATAAATGGTTTTAAGTTCCAGGAATTTTAAAAGTGAATAAATTTGTATATTTTACTTGAGTGAATTATTTAATTTTGTTAAAATGTATTAAATTACATTAATTAACAAATAAAAGAAAATCTGCATAACACACTTAAGTAATGTATTTGTTGAAACAAACATAAATTAATCAGCAGAAAAATAAGAAAAGAAATTTAAAAAAATAATATATATATATATATATATATATATATATATATATATATGTATATTGCTATAACTAAAATCATTTTAAGTCTTATGATGAAGTTGTTTCGAACGACTTTTATACAAAATCGTATTATTCAGAAAGAAATTTTACGTCAAAAGTATCAGACATAAGTTATTTTCTAAAAATTCTGTATTTTAATCTAGATACGTAGACAATAAAATATTCTAAGATATTTTATATTGGAAATGCATTTTTGATCCACTACATGTATTACCATCTCATAGTTTCAAACTGTATAAGACTAGTGAAAACGACCGTTATTGTCAATTTTATCTGGAGTTAGTATTGAAAATAGTAGGAAATTCTTCTTTTCCCATGAAAAATCTTTTTCTGTTCTTTCATGACTTTATTACTACTGCATATGTCTGGAAATATACCTCGTTTCTTCCAGAGCCTCTGTTATACGATATATAATTTTTCTGTTCAGCTTAATGGTTTTACAGGAAACCCTTTACAGTTTACTTTTGAAGTTACATTTAGTTTTCGAAAATACTTTACCAGATATTGATGTTAAAAGTCTTTATGTATCAGATATATTCCCCTATTTTCTTTATTTGCTTAAAAACGAATGTAAAGATTTAGAATTCGCTACAGAGTACACATTTTGCTATTTTTTATCTCGAAGTGACTTTGTCAAAAGATTTCTATCTTCTCTTCAAATGAGGAAAGTATTAACTTAAAATGTTATTATAAATAATTTTTCTGATGTGAATCTGAAATATATTACAACATCTATAAGGTGACATGTTGCAGGAAAAAATTGAATAAAAATATTTTTAGTTTCTACTAAAATTAGATGTTAATTTATTTCACTGAACTAAGCTTGACAAATTGTGTGGTAAACGTTTCCCTTCTTAATCTGTTCCATCTGTCACACACACATTTCCTTTATTTTAATTTCACCCATTCTATATTCTTATAAGAACATAAGCTGTTTGAAAAAACTCATCATTAAATTAAACACGAAATGAAATTTCTTCAATTGACTAAATATTGAGAAAAAACTTCAACTTAAATAAGAATTTGCAGCAACAAAAAATCATCCTTCAATTTTACTTAAGTCTTTTTCACCTTTTACTTTACGTGAGAATAACATAATATATCAGAATAACTTAATACTGATGTATAATCAAAAGATAGTAACTAAGTCTAAGTTGGTTGTCACGAGTAACACTCTACAATATTCTTCTAAGACTCGTACTGTGTAACATTGAGTTCGAGACCACTTGAATTTACCGTATGTATCACTGTTATTCTTTATGAGAGTTTTGAGTATAGAACGGAAATAGAATGTGTCTTTAACAAGTAAATCAGTTTTCATTTTATCACCAATTTTAATAATCTTCGCCTTTAATAATTTTCTTAATCTTCTAGTCTTCATTGGAATTGAGTTTTGGTAAAAAATTCCATGAATTATTATAATAGCAAATTTGTGAAAGGATATGCTTCAAAAAGCTTTTTTTTAAAACAAAAAATAACTGATACGGTATCACAAAAATGGTAGAAATAATTTTCGAATTTGGAATATTTTTATCTTCAAAACACTAAAACATTTTCGTTTTGCGTATTATATCCATGCATATCATTTTTAACAATTTCAAAAGATTTTCAAGATTTAAAGAGTACGCACTACCAAATTTTCCGATTCAATCTATTGAGCTTCTTTCGAAACATCCCACGTTTTTCTGAATTTCTTATGAATTGTCTACTTCAATTTTGCGCTCATGCAAACATTTTTCATCCCATCCAATTTTATATTAGAAAAATATGTCTTGATGTAAAGTACTTGAAAATTAACTAGCACAAGCTATGAATGTGTCTTTATCACTGTATTGAATATTTCTATTACTGTTATCTATTGATATAAAATTAGTTTTTAAGTTATTTCTTTTAATATTATAAAATGGGAAAACACTAATATCATTCAGCACCTATATTTTAATTCTTAATTCTATTTAAATAAGCATGTATAATTTTACATTTATATCTAATAAATATGCCTTACTGAGTCTGGCATAAAAATCAATTATAGCAGGTTATATATCTAAGAGAGGTAATAAAAATTTATGAATAGGAAAATAAAAAAACATAATTAAATTCAGAAACATTTTCAATTAAGAAATACGCCATATTTTTTATATTTTTTCTAACAGTAATTTACATCCATAATGAATCTGTTATATAATATATTCTGACAGTTGTAATTTACGATGTTACTTAATTCATTACAAGTTCCGAAATTTATTCCTCTTTTTAGAAAAGGTCTTAGAAATACTGATTTAAAGGAATCAATTAAATATTATGTAACTTACACTGTAATACAGCAGTTAATTAAATGTACTTCTATACAACATTTTAAAAATATGATGTAATTTTTCAAATTACTCAGAATAAATTGACCAGAATATTAATCTTTATATTGTGCATAAGTTATTATCATTGGCAAATAAACAAGAAAAAAATTTCCTTATCAAATGATTCTTAATAATTTCTATTTTGTCGTACAAAAAGGCATGTTTTATTTATACTAAAACATATATTGTTGAGAGGTAGGACGGGTTTCAAATTAAAAACTCTAAGATTATTATTCTCCGAGATTCTCTAGCAAATACGATAAATTTCAATTAATAGGAGCAATCCATGTTCGATCTAGAAACTTCTCGATTTGTCTTGAGGCATCTTACTATATAGATATGTCGTCAGATCTCTCATCATGGTCATCCCCACCATTTCAAAATTACTTAGAGGTGTATTGATTCCTTGTCTGTAAAACTATCTTTCCAGCCGCTGCACCAATTCGACTGAGAAGACATAAAAAATCTAAGATTTACTTAATGTGTTTCAGCAAATGTTCATCTGTTGTAATTGAACACAACACAAATTTTACCTAAATTATTTTGAAACCATTATTTGACTTAATTCAGATATGGACTTGAATTTTCAGATCACGCAATCAGGTTATGAAAAGTATAGGATTAATTACATCGCATATATTTTTGTATTCAGTTGAATTTTACTAAAAGTAATATTTTGTAATGCAGTTCTTAATTTTTAATTTGTAATAATCTTATAGTGATAAATTTCTGATATTTCTCTGTGTGTTTCATTTTAACTTTAATAGTTCGTCATTGTTCCAGAACATTTAAAAATATATAATTTTTAAAAGGGGCTTGTTACGACCCGCGAGTGCAGATGGCGCTAGTAGTCATATTCTTGTTTTTTACAATTTGTATCATTCTTCCTGTAGACATCAACCTAGGAGCACGACGCACCAACCGTCGCTCAAATAAACATTCATATTTTAGTATACAGTCCACAGCTCTTTGTTTGAATAGATAAGTTTCAAATAACTCAAAGTCTAATCAATTCATCACCATACAGTTTTTTGAGGTCCGTCGAGCCGGAGAACCGAAAATTGATAGCATGGCGCCAAAAGAACTATCAGAACTCACCGTGTTGAGCAGAAGAAAAGCATATTTGCTCGGTCAAATTACTCGGGTTAAAAACTCTTTAGAAAGTGCTGATTCTCCATTGAATCAAGTGGAACTAAAAAATAAACACGTCTCGCTTTCCCAGGTCAAAGCGAAAATCGACGTTTTACGAAACGAAAGTTACAGTATTCTTTCGGATGAAGAACTCCCTGATTTTGAAAACAGTTTGGATAAAATGGAAGAAGATGCTGATAATTTAGAGGTGAGTCTCAATACTTTACTTGAATCTTCAGCTTTGAATACCTCTAAATTGTCTGTAAACAATGATTTTGCTAATTGTAACGTAAAACTGCCTTCCATTAATTTACCTGAATTTTCGGGACAATATGTTGATTGGTTACAATTTAAATCTCAGTTTGTAACATTGATTGATGATAATACTTGTTTATCGGATTCACAAAAATTGTATTATTTACAATCTGCCCTCAAAGGCAATGCGAAATAATTGCAAACAGTTAATGATTCATACGTATCTTTATTCGACGCCTTAAAACGAAGATATGAAAACAAAAGATTAATCGTTAATAGCCACATTGCTGAACTGTTGAATCCTAACAAAATAAAATTTGAATTTGCATTTCACCTTAGAAATTTAATTGACTCCATTCAGAGTCATCTGAGAGCTTTAAAACAATTAGAATTAGAACCTAACGCTTTGTGTGAATCAATGCTAATTTTTGTTATCACCCAACGTCTAGACGATGAATCTCGTAAACAATTTGAAATGGAATTACATTCCAATGATTTGCCTGAATGGGATAAATTTTTAGACTTTTTAATTAAAAGAAGCCAAGCTTTAGAAAATGTGCAGAGAAGTTCCTCGTTGAAACCAAAGAACGAAAATCCTCTCAAATTCAAACGTTTGTTGTAAAAAGTGATAAAAAAAATTGCCCTCTATGTTTATCAGAACCACACCCAGTTTTTAAATGCAAAAAATTTCATGATATGTCTATTCAAGATAGGAACAATCGAGTGAAATCTCTAAATCTGTGTTTTAATTGTCTCGGTCATCACCTTATTAAGAACTGTTTAAAATTACACAAAAAATGTAAGTGGTGCAATGCAAACCATAATTCACTTTTTTGCAATGCAAGTAAACCCCGTTTCGAATCTAAACCTAACGAACGGCAACCTTCCCGTTCCCTCCTTGCAGAGCTCATCTAGGATTATTTATGACCCAAATCCTGAGCCGATGAACGATTCACCACAAGTAAATTTTTCTTCGACCGCTACATCGTGTTTGTACACCATAGTGAAGAACAAATCAGTTTTACTTTCCTCCGCCAAGGTCAAAGTTCAAAGTGCTGGAGGCAGCTGGCGTCTGTTGAATGCAATTCTAGACAGCGGGAGTCAACAATGCTTATGTAGCTTCGAAGCCGCGGATTGTTTAGGATTGAAGAAACAAAAATAAACGCGAAAATTGTGGGTGTGAACGGTGTTTGCACTGCTGTAAAAGAAAGAGTGATGACCGAAATTTCGAACGAAAGTGGATCATTCAAAAGAAAACTTAACTTTCTCTTAGTGCCTGAAATAACAGGATGTGTTCCTGCAGAACCGTTTGATATCACAAAAATAAATTTTCCAAAAAATATAATTTATGCAGATACGGAATTTAATATTCCCAAACGTATTGACATTCTTCTTGGAGGGGAAATATTTTATGAGTTACTAAAAAGTGCACAAATAAAGTTATATGACAATCAAATAATATTGCAAGACTCTGTGTTCGGTTATATTGTTACAGGTTCCATTCAAAACGAACAATCAAACCATTACTATTGCAATTTCCTCCAAGATAAGGTTGATAACAGTATAACAAAATTTTGGGAACTAGAGTCATTAGGCATTACAGACGAACCGAACTGTGATCTAGATGACCAAGCCATGCAATATTTTAAGACTTCAATTCGTTTCAATAATGCCCGTTATGAAGTTGGGTTTCCCTGGAAAAAGGATAAACAAGAATTACAAGACAATTTTTCCGTTGCAGAAAAACGTGCTAAATCTTTAACAAGAAGATTCATTCGTGACCCAACTCTGTTCACTCAATATTCTGAAATTTTGAAAGAATATGAGTCGCAAGGAATAATTAAAAAGGTTCTACAAACTGAAAGGTCAACTGATAGAGCATTTTTCTATTTACCGCACCAAGCGGTCTTTCGTGAAGAAAGCTTAACTACAAAGATGCGCATAGTTTTCGATGCAAGTTCCCATGAAGATGGACAATTAGCTCTTAATGACTGTATATGGCCAGGTGTGAATTTAAATCCAAACATATTCCATCTGATCATTTCCTTTCGCTTGAACAAGATTGCTATTAAAGCAGATATAGAACGTGCATTCTTACAAATTTCATTGCGCGACGAGGACAGAGATGCAGTTAGATTTCTGTTTCCAGAACTTGGTTCAAATCAAATAGAGCCCTACAAGTTTCAAGTTTACAGATTTAAGCGTGTGATGTTTGGAGTGAACGTGAGTCCTTTCTTACTCTCCGCAACGATTAAGCATCATATCTAGAAATATCGTGAGTAGTATCCAGCAGCAACTGAAATGCTTGACACTTGTCTCTACGTTGATGATGTAATTAGTGGTGCTGATGCCCTCTCCCAAGCTTTAAAAATATCAAAGGATGCTGGTACCCTCATGAAAAATGCTAGCAGGAAATTACGCAAATGGAATTCAAATGATCAATCCTTAATGAAAACATG
Organism: Nephila pilipes; assembly: GCA_019974015.1. NCBI lineage: Eukaryota > Metazoa > Arthropoda > Arachnida > Araneae > Nephilidae > Nephila > Nephila pilipes. The sequence goes on along the minus strand of BMAW01042335.1, from coordinate 6,080 downwards.
GGAATACAAAGGCCTTGAGACACATCCTCGTCACTCGGAAAACAATTCTGGAGTCCAATCATCAAAAGTTTTAGGAATACCATGGAATGTCATCCACGACTATTTCACAATTGATGTGAAAGGACTGCTAGAATTGGATATATCCAAACCTATCACAAAAAGAATTGTGCTACAGTCAGCTTGTAAAATATACGATCCAGTTGGATTTTTATCGCCTTACACAATTAAGCTCAAATGCTTATTACAAGAACTTTGGCTAAGAAAGTTAGCCTGAGGTGACGAGCTAACACCAAATAATTATGCAACATGGTTACAATGGTGGTCAAAATTTCCTCTTTTGTCAGAACTAAAGATTCCACGAATGATCCTCGATTCCAGTGCTGGAGATTCAAGTGAAATCCAAATCCATACCTTCTCCGATGGTAGCCAAAGAGCATACGTTTTGAGAGTTAAGCACAAGGACAGAATCAGTGTTGATCTCGTAACATCTAAAAGCCGTGTTGCACCTCTGAAAAAGTTATCCCTGCCCAAATTGGAACTGATGGATGCTCTACTTGCTGCACGCTTAACAAAGGAAGTTAAGAAAACAATAGATCTGAAATGTCCAACTACAGTCTTTTTGTGGACAGACTCTCAGATCACTTTATATTGGATCAAAGGTCCCAGCCATAAATGGAAAACCTTTGGAGCGAATAGAGTTCGGGAAATCCAATCCCTCACCGATCCGAAGTCGTGGTTCCATTGTTCAGGCAAGGACAACCCAGCAGATCTCCTTACAAAAGGAATCAGTGTCGAAGCTCTTTCAACGAACTCCAAGTGGTGGAATGGACCCTCGTTTCTGAGTCAAACCAACTTCCTGACCAATGGACTAGAGGAAGCGATCCCAGAAAGATTGTATTCAGCAGAAATAAAAAAGATCTCAAATCCAGAAAATGACATTTCCCTGACAGTGTCAATTACTCAAAATGATTTCTTTGAGAACATAATTAATATATCAAACAGTTATGTAAAATTAATTTGAGTTATAAGTTTTCTTTACATGTTCATACATAGCAGCAGAACCAGAAGTGCAAAGAGAAAAGGACCCCTTACTTCACAAGAGGTAAGTTATGCTGAAAATTGGCTGATCCGCTCCTTACATGAAAAGGAGTTCCCCGAAGAAATGCGTAAAATGTTGGCAGGTGAGCCTATTCCTACAAGAAGCAAGTTAACTTCTCTTAATGTCTTTCTTGATGAGAGTAGCATTATTAGAGTTGGAGGCAGACTTGAAAATTCAAATTTGAATGAGAAGGCTGAATTCCCAATGATTTTACCGAGTAAACATATTTTAACTGATATTATATTGTGTTATTATCATAAAAAATATTTGCATGCAGGACCACACTCACTTTTATATCTTGTTCGTCAGAAATTCTGGCCACTCAATGGCAGAAATAATTGTCGTAGAATTATTCATGAATGTGTAATTTGCTTCAAAAATAAGCCTATCACTTCAAATCAAATTATGGCTAATCTACCGAGAGATCGTGTAACTCCGAACTACCCTTTTAATGTCACAGGCATTGATTTTGCAGGCCCATTCCTTATAAAGTTTAAAAATCAAAGAAAAGGAGTACTAAATAAAATTTATGTGGTAATATACGTATGTTTATGCACAAAGGCTCTACATTTGGATTTTGTGACTGATCTCACATCCCAAGCATTCATAGCAAGTTTAAAACGTTTTTTTGGTAGGAGAGGTAAGTGCGCAAAAATCGTCACTGACAACGGTAAAACCTTTGTTGACGCAAACGCCGAAATTAAATAATTGTTCAAAATAGTTAAATCGCCTGATCAAACATTAGCTGATTTTTTGACTAATGAATCCATAGAGTGGAACTTTATCCCACCGAGGTCCCCAAATTGTGGAGGCCTATGGGAAGCAGGGGTAAAATCCTTTAAATTCCACTTAAAAAGAGTTGTAGGGAATGCACATTTAACTCTTGAAGAGTTCATTACCATACTTTGTGAAATTGAAGCAGTACTAAATTCCCGACCACTCACTCCTTTGACATCAAATTTCGATGATTTCGAAACTCTGACCCCCGCACACTTCTTAGTTGGTAGACCCCTAACATCCATAGTTGAACCACAAGTAACTAATATAAACGAGAATAGGTTGTCGAGATGGGAAAGAGTAAAAAAATTTACTCAACACATTTATAAACTTTGGAAACGTGATTATCTAAATAATTTGCAAGAACGTCACAAGTGGAAATTGAAAAAAAATAATGTTTCAGTCGGATCCTTAGTGTTAATAAAAGACGAAAATCTTCCCAGTACGAAATGGAGTACGGGTAGAATAACAGAAGTATTTCCCGGCACAGATGGTAAGGTCCGAGTAGTGAACCTGCGAATGCCAAATGGAAACATATTGAAGAGAACAATTAGAAACCTTTGCATATTACCTATATGAAATTTTGTAATTAGTAATTATTGTTTGTGTATAATTCAACTTTAATCACATATTTAAGTATTGTATAATGTATCGTGTATTTTGTATTTAAGTATTGTAACCATATTATGTGTGTGTATATTTGTATTGAAATTTCATTTCAATGGCGGGGACTGTTACGACCCGCGAGTGCAGATGGCGCTAGTAGTCATATTCTTGTTTTTACAATTTGTATCATTCTTTCTGTAGACATCAGCCTAGGAGCACGACGCACCAACCGTCGCTCAAATAAACATTCATATTTTAGTATACAGTCCACAGCTCTTTGTTTGAATAGATAAGTTTCAAATAACTCAAAGTCTAATCAATTCATCACCATACAGGGCTAATTTCTTTTTATATTAATAAAAATAAATGAATAATTTTAATGTTTTAAATACTTCATTTTTATATTATAGTAATTATGAAAAAAATGTCTAAATGTAACTTAACAAAACTTTGACTTTGAAAGTTTTGAAAACCTTGAAAGTTTGAGAAAAACTCTTTCCTCATTGCATTCGAAGATTAAAATTAAATCAGAATTTTACGTATTCATTACTTGATCACATTAAAGTGCTACTAAGACTAATTTTAGTACTATGATGCTAAAACCAAAAGGTAGTTAGTTTACAGACTCAGAATATGTAATAGAGTTCTGTAATCTAAAAGTCTGAGGCTTAAAAAGTTAATACAAAATTCAAACTTATAGCACAAGTTTTTAAATTTTTTTTTTTAATAAAAGATTTTAAAGCCTCAAAACAAGTGGTTGGAAACCTAATTCTTAATAACCTAGTTAATTTCTAAGCTAATTATTAAATGCAAATATTTTCAAATATTTTCTTTCCTAAGACATACAAATAAAATTGAGTTCTTCAGCCAAAATATAGAGTCATAAATTATTTTTCAAACCTTGTTTGATTCTATTATTTAATCCATTTGTGCTCGGATGTAACAGGAAGACGCTGTGATTACGTTTATAGATAATATACTTTATCATGAAGAGAAGCATGCCAGTACACCAGTAATCTTACAATCAATTACTGTTATATTATGTACATATATGCATATATATATATATGTATATATATATATATATATATATATATCTATATAGATATAGATATATATATATATATACATATATGTAGGCTACTTATGTATACTTGTTCTATATATACATACATATATATATGAATGTATAAGATGTATATATATACATATATATATATATATAGCATATATAGATATATATATACATGTATATGTAGATATGCTTATTATGTATGCCATGTATATACATAATATGTATATATAACATAATAATAACATATATATATGGAGAAATAAGGGTAATAATATGTATTCATCCTCTCTTGTGTATATATATAATAATATATATATATATATATATATATATATATATACCCTATCTCTTGGTGTGTATTAAAGCCTCAAATTGAGACCTACTTTTGTTTCATTTTAAGAGCGTGGCCAATTTCTTAATTCATTAAAATTAATTATTCTAATTCATTCTTTGTCTTGTTTCAATCCATTTTGGTTCGAACTGTAAAGCCATAATGGTTAATACGAGTAAAACCAGATTTCATACGCAATTAACTAAATTATCCATCGGCCGTTTATTTTTTAACAAAATATATTTTCAGTTTTAAATTAATTTTTGTGCTCATAAATTTTGTCCTAATTCAATTTACTGATAATGTATTTCTGTAATGCAGTGATAACAGACGCATCCTATAAATCTGAAATATTTAAAACGTGAGAGCTAATGAGATAGATATAAAAAACATGTTATTTTTTCCACCAAAGCAAATTAGCTTTAAATATGACCTTCTACGTACTTGAAACATCCAGAGTGTCAAGGGGAAAAGAATGCATGCGAAATAAATCTAAAAACGAATATAAGTTACAAGTAGAATTATAGCAAGCGGAACCAAGGAATAAAATTTCAAAAGTGAAAGTAGCGAGAGTCTTTCCGATGCAAATGGATAGGTAAAACGTACTTAGGTGTTGAAGAAGTAATGTTGTTTTCTAGATGATGATGTACCTTTCATTAACAGGGTTTCTCTTTATGTGTATTACTTACTGTGGTTGAAGTCATCAAGAATAAAATAGATTTAGCGGATACATTGGGAGTAGTAGAGATGAGATGTGTATGTAATTTAAAGGTAGTATATGTTCTGTACGGCATTAGTCCGGAAATACACATACCAAAGAATAAAAGGGGTCTAATTTCTATTTTATTATTATATAAATTAATAAAAAAAGATTTCACTATTTTTGCTGCTGTGCGATACCTATTTCGTTCATGCAGTTTCATAATCAAAATAGGAATATTTTTCTCTTAAAATGTATGCAATATAGGTCAATATACAAATTTCTTGCCAATATTCCGAAGGTAAATAAAAAGCCGTATAGTAGCTGTTCTAAATTTTATTAAAATCTATTCGAATGTAATGGATCCTTTAATTCGTACATTTCACATTTTTCATTTTTGAGTCCATTTTCACTTAATTTAATAACAAATAAAATTTTCTTGCATTAACGGAATATTAAAGTTTCATTTTGAAAGCAAGAGTTTTAACTTAGCTTATTTCAAGCATGAAGTACATTTAACACATTGATGCACAAAATATTTTACGTGTTGATAATATAAATAACTATTTTAGGTTCGAATTGAGTTTCTTGAACTTATTCTCACTTTTGTGAATTAAATAAAAGATTATTATGAGTGAAAAAAAAATGATTTTCTATTTTCAGTCTGATTTCGTTATAATATTGTGTTAGAGTGGTACAAAATTATAAGTTCCATTCATTCTGAGAAATAAAAATTTTATAAATAATTATTGATTAAGTAATATGATAAATCACAATACTTGCTTATCATTAAAATCCAATAATTTATATATAAAGTTCCTCCTTTTTCTTTTGTATAAACGTAGTTTTATAAAGAATGAGATTAATTTTTCCGTTACGGGAATCCAATATGAAACAAGTTAAAATATTAATTATCCTAAAATGCTTAGGGGATTGTTTATTAATGTTGTACTTCGTAGCTACTCGAGACTATATGCGACGGACCATGTAGTTTGAACTTCGGTCAAGTGAACAAGATGATACCTGAACTGGCAACTTGGTACTGCAACCAGATTTAACATGCATTAGCCCGGTAACACAACGAACAAGTGGTATCAGAGCTTGAAATCACGAAGAAGCAATGGAAAATTTGCTTTCGGAATTCATTGAAGTTTTTTTGGCTTGTCTTTCCAAATTGATTTTAGAATTTATTTTACTTTCAATATTATTTTCTCTTTTGAAACAAATGGTATATAAAATATCCCTTTCTTTAGTATGGATATTTAATATGTACTAGCATGACCGCAGAAATTATGAATTTTTCACGACACTTTTTGCATGCAAGTGCTTCACTTGTTTCCTATAAACACACACAACATGTATAAAAAACAGAAATCTTTTCTCTAAGCATGTCTTCGTCATGTTGGTTTAATCCACTATCGAATATAATCTGATCCGTGTTTTTTAAAACATGCTCTTTTTCTTGCATAATCTAATTGGTTTCACCTTTTTC
>BMAW01042334.1:0-13205 GCA_019974015.1 Nephila pilipes | reverse complement strand
TCGAAACAGAACCAGAAAAATCTGGCAATTTTCGAGAAATCCTGCAGTTAAACAACACTTAAATCAAGTAAACAGATTAATTAAAAACAAAATTAAAGAAGAAACCCACAAGGAACTTCAAAAAACGCTTTCTTCTCTAAACTCAGAATGTGGCTCCCTCTGGGGAGCTGCAAGAGAGTTAAGAAAGAAATGCTCTAAAATTTCAGCCCTAAAAGGGTCAGCCGGTATCGCACTCAAAGATAAAGACAATTCAGAAATTCTAGCTGATTCTCTGCAAAAGCAATTTCAGCTCAACGACATACACACACCAACACATGATAGGACAGTAAAACATATCGTTCACGGTTTCTTAGCTAATGAAAACAACTTCCCCCCCCCCTTACCCATCTTGTCAGCCTTCGGAGATAATTAATTACTTCAAGAATATTAAAATAAATAAATCTCCAGGAAATGATGGTATTACCAATAAAATGTTAAAAAACCTCCCTACCCCTACTATTCTACAACTTAATTACATCATTAACAAGATGCTAGAACTCGGTCACTTTCCGTCACAATGGAAAACAGCCTCAGTCATCCCCATCTTTCAAAAAAAAAAAAAAAAAGGAAAAAAAACCAGGAAAAGATCCGACAAATGCAGACAGCTATAGACCAATTTCCTTTCTTCCAATAATAGGTAAACTCTCAGAGAAGATTATTTTAAAAAGATTAAATAACCACCTCTATGACAATAATATTATAATCCCAGAACAACACGGATTTATTCCTAAATTATCAACAACGCATCAGCTATCAAGAGTTATCAACTTTATCAAAGCCGGCCGAGATAAAAAAAAAAAAGAAAAAAAAATACTGGGGCTGTGTTTTCTTTGATATTCAGAAAGCTTTTGACAGAGTCTGGCATGAGGGACTCATGTACAAATTAATTAATTACAATACTCCCTCCTACCTAATTCTTTTAATTAATTCATGTCTTAAAAATAGAAATTTCACTGTTAAAATTAATACCTTTTCAAGTAATAGAGAAATTAACTCAGGAATTCCGCAAGGATCGCTTTTAGGACCAACTTTATTCCAAATTTTCGTGAACGATATACCAAAACTTGACAACACAATTCTCTGCATGTTTGCAGACGATACTGCGATACTGGCAAAACACAGTAACAGTAAAGTAATTGCACATCATATCAACAACCACATTGCAACCCTAGAAGATTGGTTTTCCAAATGGAAAATTCAGTTAAACGTATCAAAAACGGAAGCCATCTTCTTCACAAAGGGAGCCAAAACAATTCACCCAAATATTTACATGCAACACAACCAAATCCTCTGGTCTCAAAAAGTCAAATACCTTGGCGTAGTCATTGATAAACGACTCACTTTTGCACAACACGTAAAACACATTCAAGACAAATTCCGACTTGCCACGAATAAATTAATTCCCTTAATTCATCGGAGTTCATCGTTGCCTAATAAATACAAGTTGCTTGTCTATGCACTGTATCTGCGACCAAATATCATCAACGCTTGTCCAATCTGGTATACAACTGCTCAAACCCACTTTAATAAAATTGAAATTTTACAAAACAATATTATTAGAACAATAGCTAAAGCCAGATGGTTCATGAGAAATGATGATGTAAAAACTTCTTTAAATATCCCCAAAATTCAAAATTATATTACTACAATAGCAGAAACCTTCAACAATAACCTTTTAAACCACCCTAACTTATCTATTCAAGAAATTAGAAACTACAGCAGCAGCACTCCCTAAAAACATAGTATACTAAACCATTAGATTTTAACAACCATCCCCAACAACCAATAGGAAAGCTCCCTCCCTCCGTAAGGCGGGGAAATAGACTCCCAAGTCAGAACTTCGTAGAAAATGAGCAGCTGCCTCCTGAATGGACGAGCGCCATCACCCTGTATTCCCCACCCCTATGATCATAGCACTAGCATCTTTTTCTAATTCATTAAATACTTAATATCCTTTAAATTTTTAACTTATACAGGCAATAATTTTTAATTCCTAATTTTCTAATTTATATAAGCATCCAAATTAAACATGGCATGGATGTTATCAGGTTTAACTTAAGATATGGAGATATGGCTCTAATAAGCTAGGTGCTCCAGCGAAGCAGTTTCACTACGAGCTCTGCTGGGCGGGATGCCATCTAAAAACTCATATTTCTTCGAAGTCATACGGCTGTATCGTACAAACTTGGCAATGCATTTATTTCGAGTTTACTGAAATCTGGGATTTCTTTTTACTCGGTATGAGTAATATAATATGAAAAGAAAAGCCACAAAAAAAGTAGCCGAAGGCGATGGCCTAGTTTTCATGTGGACGAGAGTGAGTTTGTAAGTCACTCAATTAAAAATGGGAACCAGGAATTCAGAAAAAATTATTATTAAATGATATGGCTCCAAATATTAGGATCTTTCTTTCTCGTCAATGCTTACTGACTAAACATCTGCAACTCTTACTATCTCCCCTTTGTAACTAGGAAACTAACCACACCACATGTGGTGAACTCAAACTTCCCAGTGGGGGAAAGAAAAATTTTCCTTAATCCTAAAAGCGCCGAGTGGAAAGGATATTTTGACTTAGAATCTGCCGAGTTCTAAAGGTTCACTCTATATTACGCTCATCTGAGGAAAGTGACTGAAATAATCACATTTCATCACGACTGACTTCTAGGGGGATCAGACAGCAGTTTACCTTTATAGTAAGTCTTATATGTACACAGTATATGGGAATATATTTTGTTTAATTTAAGTATTAAGTGCTGCATAAAAGACAAAATTCTACTAGATAAAACATTTAACGAAGAGGAAGTAAAATATTTAATTAAAAATAGTAAAATATTTTATTATAAAAAAGAATTTACGCAAATTTGTGTAAAAATGTATAAATGCTCTCAACGGCTTTAAAAAGACGATGAGAAAAGTGACTGAAATAATCACATTTCATCACGACTGCCTTCTAGGTTAGTATTATATTAAGTCTTATATGTTCAATGCATATAGGAATATATTTTGTTTAATTAAATTATAAAGTGTTGCAGGTAAGACAAAATTCTACTAGATAAAACATATTTAACGAAGAGGATGTAAAATGCACTCGGAATGACCCAAGTTGCACTCGGAATATATTCTCGGAATGATTTCATTTTTTTTTAATATTAAATTTTTAAATATAATTTTTATATATAATTTTTATAATACAGAGAACTTTTTTGCACTGGTTTTCATTCAATATCAGTAAAAAAGGTTTTATTATTTTAATACTTTATGCAAATAATTTTTGGAATTAATTTATTATTCATCCACCCCCTCCAATTATTTTAGAGAGGGGAATATACTTAAAGTAAAAACCAATTTTTAATCATCAAACGCATGCATTTTTTCACATAAAAGCTACTTTTTCATGTTTGAATTTTAAGATTTCTGACTTAATTTCAAGCAATTAATGATTAGTTATACTTCAAAAAGTTATTTAAAAATTTTATTACCATTTTATTTGTGTCACTCAAATATTTATTTAATTTTTTTCTGAAATGTTCTGATTTTAAGGCCTGTGTGGTTACAGGATACATGCAATATTTAGTCATTTTACAGAAAATTTTTAAAGAAACATTGGATGTGTTGATCGAAAAACTAAAATATGTATATAATATTTAAAAAAAATCGCATTGCAAAGTACAAAGCAAACGTTTAGAGCCATTGTATTATTTAAGTACTTTTAATATCTGGATTGTGTAACCTTTTTACGTTGAAAAATGTTCAATTTCAACAGCTACTCTTTATGAAATATTAGTTTTTAGAATTAAATTAATTATGATTAGTAGTAATCAGAATTTATTCCGATATTTCATATTACTGTTTCATTTAAAGAACAAATATTTTGTTTAGATTTGTTAATAATTGTATAAATTGAAATTTTGAGGATAGCCATTACATTCCCAATAAAATTTTACATTTATAAATTTAAGAAGGCCATTTTTACTATAAAGTTGTTTTCAATAAGAAAGGTAATTTATGTATTGATTTTATGAATAATTTGTTTGTTTTCAAACCACTATATGAAAAACGATATAAATTTCTAAATCTGTTGATTCTTAGTGAAATAACAAGCATGGAATCAAATGGTTGATTAAGTTACTCAGTTCGTATGAAATTAACATTTTATAAATACCTTATATGTGTTTGATTCTGGATTCCATTTATTCAAAGAAAATCTGCTCCTTTTTACAATAATTAATTAATGTTTTAAAATTTGTAATCTTCATTTTCAGCTTTCTATTATGTCATTTGAAAATAGGTTTTACATCTCCCTATTGGTTTATATAAGTAACTTTTCTGATTAAAAATCTACATTCTACGGAACAATTTTAAATATTTGATATTCACATTACTTTCGTCTTGTGTTATAATATATATTTTGACTTTTGTCTCTTTCAAGGGCCGCGATCAGTCATGGGTGCAATCCTGTTGATTGTTGCATATGAAACGAAATGAGGTCTGAAAGCCATTAAGTGGAATTGTGTGGAATTAAGTGGGAAATTCAAGTTAGGATACCAGCTGGGGTGTTTTCATCTACATGACTCAAAGTAATAAAGTGTAGTGTCAAAAGCCCTTATGTAACGGGTTTCTAAAGTGAAATTAATTGTTTTAAAAATTTCCTTTCACAATAAATGTTTTTCTATTGAATAAATATTATTATCTACTGATAGTTTTCCATTTTATTATTTTGCTTGTGAAATGTCTTTTAAATTCTCATAATGTAAGAAAAGTTGAATAATGACATTCATTTGACAGCTCAAGGAGTAAACATTTAACCTTTTATCTGTGGTTGTAATGTTTATTTAAAACATTTACTATAGTTACTTTATTTTATTTGAACAATTTAATTAATTTATGTATTTTTGAACATCGCAACATATTTTAATGCTCGTACTTCTCGTTTACTATTTAAAAATTAGTAATACCAAAAATTTGATTTTGAGATACTTAAATGATTTTATTAATTCATTAAAATTACAAAAAAGAACGTCTTAGTAAACAGATGAATATTTTTTTACGTGTTTTATTGTTTGCTAAGTTCTACTTGTAAAATACTATATTAATTGAATTGTTTTGTTCTTTTTTTGTATTTAATCTGATATCAGAATTTATAAGCCTTGAAAATAATTTTTTACTAACAGGAATGCAAGAGGAGAGATATATTATTCAACTGAATGGGTGTACGTATTTGCATTTTCTTTAGTAATAAGATTGAAAATTGTAGCTATTCTCTGTCAAATAAATATAATTAATTAAAAAAGAGTCTAAGTTTAGTAACTTTTACAGATAGGAGTAAATATTATTACGTTTTTTTTATTGTAAAGTGTATACATATATATAAAATTGTTACATGACAAATAATTTTTTTTATTTAAATATTGATTATTACAAATTTATTTAAATATGTAATTTTTTTCAGATTTAAGAATCTTAACCTTTTTTTTTTTTTTTTTTTTTTTTTTTTTAAAAAAAAATTTGTCTATGCTGTCCACGAAATTCGACGATACTTGGAGTTCCTTCATATTATATTTGAAGTAACTGATTGTGTGATATATTTATATTATATGTGAAATTACTCACTACAATAAATTATTATTTATATGTATTTCTAAAAGAAGTATTTTTGTATTTCTGCTTGTTTTAATTACTGAAATTAACCAACTTCATTTAATTATGATTTTTGTATTGCTTGTAACTGAACGAATTTAATTCCGACGTTGATCAGAACATTGATTTTTGAAGTTTTATCAGAAGAAAAGAGTAATTTCGTAAGAATCCCTTTCTTTTTTTAATAAATTAATATTTATTCCAAGCTTTAAAATTTTCCTGTTTATATAATATTTCACCTTCAATGCTAGTACAATAATTTTTGAAACAATATTGAGTTTTTTTTTTAACTTCAAATGAAAGTTTAATGTTCAGCTTTTTCTACAAAATTTACGGATTAAAAAAATTCATAAAAATGATCTATCCACTGTTTGAATGGTTTTTTTCATCTTATTTAGCATGGATATTTACAATAAATGAACTTGATTTTTATTTTAAAAACTTTATTTCCCAACTTAATTATGGAACTTCCATCTATTTTTAATTTAATATAATAGCTGTAATGAAAGTTTTTCTCCCTTTTACGGAAAAGGAGAGCAATAAATTAAACTCCTTAGCTTTGCAATTTCGGTTACAGTTTTTTATTCATCGAAATATAAATTGAGCAGGAAGAAAGTTAAACTCGTTTCATCGAAAAGAATTTTGACGTCATATAACTCTCCACCGTATGGCTTTTACAGGAAGAAATTTTCATGTACTTTATTCCATAGAAATATATGAGAGAAATGAGTATTTTTCTAATAATTTTTAATTTACTACTATAAAAAAGAAACCATATAAAGATATTTTAAACTTTGAAGTAGTTTCTAGAGGCATTAGTGTATTGAAAATATTAATCTCAGCCTCTGCTATAAATAAAATAAAAAAAAAAGTTCAATGCAAAGTTTTGCAAAGGACAGATTTAGTCACTCAAGGTGCGCTTTTTTTATAATTGTTTTTAAATTACTCAATTAAATATGAGAATTAAAGAAAACGATGAAATACCGAGAAATGGGCCATAGTAAACTCTTCCAATATTAAAATTAAAGGAAATCATAAATTATTAAATTTAATATATTTAAGCTAAATGTAATTAAAATTGAAGCAAACGATTAAAAATTGAAAAGTGATCTGGTACAGCAAAACGTTCCACCTAAAACAATAGTCCCTTAGGTGGCTAGTAAATAATACTAATAAAATGTACTTAACTTGTTAAAAAAGAATATTAAATTTTTGACACGGAAACATGAGTAAAATAGAACCCAAAGGCATTTTTTTACATTCGTTGGATAAATGCGTAGTAATATATCGCTTGATCACATTTCCATTGCTGGCTTTGTGAAATGGTTCTGATAAAACAATTCTCCTCCGCCCCTTTCGAAAACTCCTATCTACAACGAGTTGAGCTTTTTTTCGATGTTTAAGAATTGCCGAGTTTATAATAAGCGAGCTATTTTCAACGTCATCGATTGTTGGATTTCAGCAGCAAAATAATTTCCCAATGCTGTTCATTAAAGATATTCTTCTGGCAAACATTTTTTCCTTTATTTTAAATCACTTTTTTTTCTGAGAATTTATTAGTAGTGAAAAAAAAAAAAAAATGGAAGAAGATTTTGTGTTAAGACAATGTACTTTGTTATATTTACTTCAAAATAATATCTTTCGCTATTAATTCTATTTTTTTTAAAAAAAATTGTTCAAAAGATTAGATGTTATACATTAAATCAGTTGTAAATAAATACAAAATACAATTAAACAAAATTCAGTTGAATATTTGTTCCTTCCGAAGAATACAAGGCTAATTTTTTCAGTAGTTAAATGATAAGCAAGAAAAAAGTAATTTCATTGTTAATAATAAAAGACAGATTTTAGATAATAAGATATTTCAGAAGTTACTTAAATGACTTGTAATTTTGATTCTTAAGCAACAATCTATTCTAGTACTTACGGTAATAACAAAAATCACTCAAATTTTTACTAACTTTAATTTATCTCTGTTCGAATCAAATTACTTTAACCCAACTTCTATTTACTTTTATTACATAATTAATTTAATTCTTGAAATAGGTAAGCAATTCTTAAAGAATATTTAATAATTAATAGCAAAAAAAAAAACAGATTTTAGATATTAAAATTTTTTTGGAAGTTACTTAAAAATGACTTGTAATCTTGATTCTTAAACAACTATCTATTCCAGTACTTACGATGATAAAAATTACCCAAATTCTTACAGACTTTAATTAATTTTTTCTATTTGAAGCAAATTACTTTAACCTAATTTCTATTTACTTTTATTACATAATTAATTTAATTTTTCAAATGGGTAAGCATTTCTTAAAAAATATTTTTCGAACGCTTCACTGTAATAAAGGCTTATATATATAAAAAAAAAAAAAGCAAAGGAAACTCATGTAAACGGCAAGAAGATGGCTGAAGCGCAGTTTAGATGACAACACTTTTCAGAAAACAAGATCGTTTGAAAGATGGTAAATGTCCTGAAAAAATAGCGTATTACTACGCAGAGAGTTTGTCCCGCGAATCGTCTTGTGCAATGTTGCTACAAACTGGTTTCTCCCAAGGACAACGCCTTGGCGATCAGCCTTTAACTAGAAATTAGGATTTGGCTTGGTAAAATCTTCAACCCCGTAAAGTAAAGATTCCCCTATTTGCATCACACACTGTATCTGAAGGGGACATTTTAATTTTGCTTCCTCCATTGAATAACATATTTTTTATGTTATCACTCGAGAATTTTTGTTTTGTTTTCTTTATGAAGTAGCTTTGGATTGAACTTTGGAACTGAGAAAAACCTTTGCTGGTTCTCCAATAAATTGTTAATCACTAAAATATTAATTGTTCCTACTGAAAAGTAGTTTCCATTCGCTCGTTGATTAACTTCCATTATGGAATTATTGCCATTTCAATGGTGATTCATCGACACATAGTATGACTCAGCTTGAGACAAATCTTGCTTGTCTTACCAAAATGAAAAAAGAAGTAGAATAACTATTTATCCAGAAATAGTTTTAAAAAAACCTTAAATCGAAGTTGCCATATTGTAAAAAAGCAGGTAAGAAGTCCAACCTATACACCCGACATCATGTTGTGAACAATTTGCCAAACGATTAATTTGGCAATCCTCAGAAAGAGGTCTGAGCAGGGACGTCTTAAGACTTCTTGTGGCTCTGGGCCCTCATCAAAAATAGGCCCCACCTGCAAACCTTTAATCTAATTTGGTGTATATGCATGTACAGATCTATAAAAACAATCCACAGTAAAATGAGGTTTTATGTAAATATTCGTTTTCTACATTTTAATTTTGTAAAATCATTAATTCGTTCTTCAAAATCAATTGTTAATAATATTTCATTTTCACTTCTACAGTCGGTCGAAAAAATAGTTGAGCACCGTGACCCTTTCAAAAAATGACTGGAAACGGAAAACGACCTGAAATGAAACGAGGGGGATTTCAATGCGTATCCCAACACGTTTGTTTATTTAAAAGTGGTTCAATGATGCAAAATACCATCATTTTGAGCTCACCTTTACGGTAAAGAATTATTACAGTGCAGTGCAGTCTTAAGCTTAAAATTTTTTTTCACATAGAAGGGCGAGTACGTATTCTACTCGAGTGGGGTGGTTTAAATAATCATCACGACACAAGTCAAAGAAACAAAAATTTTATTGATACAGAAGCTTGTACAATCTCATGGGTTTTGAAAAGGTTACATTCCAATCACGACCCAGGTCAATGAAACAAAAGTTTTATGGATACAATCTCATGGATCTTTACAAGTTTTGAAAAAAGTTACATTCCAATCTTGGCACACTCTTTTTACCAAAAAAAGGGGGACCGAGTCGACACCACAAGTCGACTCGATCCCCCTTTTTTCGGTTCCAGTCCATTAATTCAGTCCAAGTTTTTATCAATCTCTTTTAATACTCCATGCGCAGCAGATTGTGCTGTAATTCCTTGTTCAATCGCTCCACTTGCTGCATGTATCGGGCGAATCGATAGACTTTGGCCATGCAGCACTCGGAGGTGTTTCCTTCCACGTGCACGTCGTCGTGCACATAGCTGGGTACGTCGGTACCCCACAAGTCTCTGTACCTGGGCAGGTGTTCCACCGACACGACCGGCAATCCAAACGAGGCAAAGAGATGCTTTTGTTCGGATCCTTTCACCAGCACCACCCCTCCTTCTTCTTGGTCCAGGTAATTGTACAGTCCCCGCACGCTAAACGACACCCATTCGTACGGCACACTTCTCGGGATGTCCAGCGGCAGATGCAGGTGCTGATGCATGTACCGGTGAGTGTACCGGTCCTTGGCATTCATCGGCAGGTGGGAATGGTCCACGGTCAAAACGTACGCTTCGGGATCTCGGTCATACTCCTCAGGGATGCGGGCCAAGGCAATTTCAATCGGCATGGGTTGCCGAGAGTACAGGAAGACGTTGGCATGCGCAAAGAAGGCAATGCGAGACATGTCAAAAGAGAGCTCTGAGTCAAAAATCAGAATGAGTGGCTGCTGCGAGCGACTCGCCTTTTATACTCTTGAGGAGCGGATGTATGAAGGAAGAGTGCATCCTGTCGCTAGGAGGGAGTGTTCAGGGTTGAGGAAACGTAACATCCTGTGGCTGGGGAAGGGCTTCCATGGTTGTCATCCTAATGTAAAAGTCCAACCTTATGAAAAAATTCTTCACCTTTTCTGCAGTAAATCACAAGTTTTGAATGAGATCTGTTCCAACCTTGGCGTATTGTGTGGTTTGAAAAAAAGGGGACCGAGTCGACAAAAACAGTCGACTCGGTCCCCCTTTTTTCGGTGATAACTTTTTTTTAAAAGTTCAATTGTCCATTTCAGAGTCCATAATAAACCAAAAGTTCAATAGTCCAAATCAGAGTCCCAGTCCGAGTCCGAATCAGCATATTCGTAGTCAGAACGGAAATGTTGCAGATAGCGGGCAAATTTGAATGCTTTCACCATGCTGCACTCTGACACGTCTCCTCTCACGTGCACCTCCTTGTGCACATTGGGCGGGACATTCGAATCCCAAATCTCCTTGTACTTGGGCAGGTGATTCAGGTTGATCACAGGCAAACCATACGGGGCCAACATTTTACGTTGATCCTCCCCTTTGACGACCACGATCCCTCCTTCTGAATCTTTTTTCAGATCTCGGTACCGGTGTAGCACACTGAACTTGTGGTAAGAGATCGGAACGCTGCCAGGCACGTGTTGCAGCGACAGGTGGATCCGTTCCGCAATCCAGTGGTTGGTCCGCCAATCTTTGGAGGAACTCGGCAAGGTCGAATGGTCCACCGTAATCACTCGCACTTGGGGCTCGGACCCATCGTCCGGGATCGTGGCCAAGGCAATTTCCACGGGCACAGGCTCTCCATGGTGATGAAACACGTTGGCGTGGGCAAAGAAAGCTAATCGAGGCATTGTTAAGTTTTCCGAGTCAAAAATCAGAATGAGTGGCTGCTGCGAGCGACTCGCCTTTTATACCCGACAGGAGCGGAAGTGCGACGGAAGAGTGCATCCTGTCGCTAAGAGGGAGTGTTCAGATTGAGGAAACATAACATCCTGTGGCTGGGGAAGGGCTTCCATGGTTATGATCCTAACGTAAAAGTCCAACCTTATGAAAATGTATCACCTTTTCTGCGGTAAACACACTCGTAAATCACAAGTTTTGAATGAGATCTGTTCCAACCTTATGAAAAAATTCTTCACCTTTTCTGCAGTAAATCACAAGTTTTAAACGAGATCTGTTCCAACCTTGGCGTATTGTGTGGTTTGAAAAAAAGGGGACCGAGTCGACAAAAAACAGTCGACTCGGTCCCCCTTTTTTCGGTGATAACTTTTTTTAAAAAAGTTCATTAGTCCAAAGTTTTCAGCTCCAGTTCTAGGGTGATCTTTTGTACACGGCTGAGGTATTTCGCGAACCGGTAGCTTTTTACCATCGTGCATTCGGAAACGTCACCTTCCTCATGTACGTCGTCGTGTAGGTATTCGGGCAAGGTATGATCGTCCAAGTCTTTAAATTTTGGCAAGGAGTCCAGGGAGACTGTGGACAGTCCCAATTCCCGAAACATTTTTCGCTGATCTTCCCCTTTCACCACGACGAGGCTCTCTTCTCCATGAGAGAGATAGTCATATTTCCCCTTCACATAGAAGGGGAGATGCTGCACCGGCACGCTGCCAGGGATCTGCCGAGGGAGGCGTAAAAGTTCATTGATATACCGGTTGGTTCTCCAATCTTTGGAGGTCACGGGCAGGTTACTGTGATCGACCGTGATCACACACACCTGGGGATCCCTACCATCCTCAGGGATCGTGGCCAAAGAGAGTTCAATGGGGATCGTCTTTCCCCGATGTTGAAAAACATTGGCGTGCGCAAAAAGAGTTGCACGAGGCATTGTATAAAGCTCTGAGTTAAAAATCAGAATGAGTGGCTGCTGCGAGTGTCTCGCCTTATATACTCTTGAGGAGCGGAAAGATGACGTCAAACGACTGATCTGGTAGATTATGGGCCAACGCCTGCCAATGGGAGCGTTCCACGTGCGTCTCCAAGGTCCGTTTCCATTTTGGGGGACACACGATACGCCAGGGAAGAGCGTCCTCCCGATGCATTTCCCACGCATCCAACCACGTCAACCAGCGAACGTAGGCCTCTGCCAACGTCCTACAAGACGTCACGTCGACGGCATAAGCATTCGGATGCTTGGGTTGAAACGCGTCCTGGACGTGATGGGACAGGGGACGACCGAGTTGAAACGTGCGCAAGACCACACCCGGATCCCACGTCAAATCCAAATGACTCGTAAAGACGACCACCGTTTTTCCAATGAGGCGGGGAATGTGAATGCCAAAGTTGGGTTCAAACAAAACGAGGTAAGGATAATCGGCTTCGTAATACGTGACGCGATCCGGCCACCGACCCACATTGCCAAAGACAATGGTGGTCCGATGCCGACATTCTTCCAATAAACTTTGGAGCGAAGCCATCGTCTCAAGACTTGTTTTGTCAAAGAAAAAAAATGACACCTAAACAGTTTGGAAGGCTTTCAGAAAAGGGGCGTCGTGAGGAGATTTGAAAAAAGCCTCTGTCCAAGATTGGTGTTTGTTTGGACAAAAAAATGACACAAGTTTCAGATATAAATCATTTTTTTTATTTACAAAAAATTTACAAGTATTTACACACACACATTTTTTTTACATGTTAGATCCAAGGGTACGATGGGTTTGAACCCAATTTGAAATGATTTACATTTTTTCAGTCCATTGTCTTTCGGCATGGTCAAATCCAATGGCCCGTCGGTTGACTCCAATGCCAAGCTGGTTTCAAACCCATTCAGAAAAGATAGTAATTCCTCCTCCTGGAAAATGGGTGGTACGGTGTGAAGCACTTGGGGCTCGTCGGAGTGGACGGGAGGCGTGGGAATCGTTTCTGGCACACTGTATTCATCAAAGAATTGAAGCTGGGAGAAATCACCTGGAGCAAACACCGCATCCATCAACTCATTGTATGTCTCATTGTCGGTCAG
>BMAW01042328.1:0-10650 GCA_019974015.1 Nephila pilipes | reverse complement strand
TTTCCAATGATGAGAAAAAAGGTTTTCGACTCTGTCAGTTGTAAAAATTCGTATTCTGGCAAGGGAAAAGTGTCATTTGTTACTAAAAGTTTCTGTTAAATTTATCTTGAAAGAAATCTCTTTTTCGGTATTATTTGAAACTATGGTTTCTGTTGTCACTCATTGATTGTTGAACACTGTATACATATTCCTTTTTCAAGATTAAAACCTAATAATTTTAATCTTTTTATTAACAATATACTTTTGAAAATTTCTATAGCTCACTTTTGTATTCCGAATGCTTGTGAATTCTACAATATATTGAACAATCTCACACACATAATGGTTACAAAATAGGTATAAAAACTGGGCATTTTACTTATATATTGAGGCACTACTTCATATTTAATCAAAAAATCTAAGGAATATGTTATGGTTGAAAATAATTTTTTTTTTTTAGAACTTGATGATATGTCTGGGAGCCCCATGTTGGTTTTGTAATATTAATATGGTTGATTTCATTCCATGTGTTGTAGTCAATGTATCTTTTTACTGCAGTACATTTTCACTGCATTGTGTGAATATTTCTATAACTGTTCTGGCTGAAAATGTTTGCCTACATTTTCTATGGAATAGCAAGAATAAAATATTTAAGTGAAAACTACACCCAGAGGATGCCAACATAGTAGACTGATATTGGAAATACAATAATAGCGTGTTACCGTTTGTATCAAAACTTTTGGGGAAAATAAACTGTACCATTTAATTGATAAAATGTTATTTTTCATTTTATTAAAAATTCTAATTCTTTAACTGATCAATTAGTTAGTAATTTTTATTCTACTTGCAATATTTGAGGATTGTATATTTCTTCAACTAAATATTTCGAATTATTTTAAATACAAAAAGAATAAACTGATGCTTTTGTTTAGGTTTAAAATAATTATATTCTAAATCTTTCGTAAGATATGTAGATATTGGGGTGAAGGAGATTGTTCATCCCGAATCTACGATGGTTTGCTCTTACGCAATGGGCTGGTTGTCTAGGGGGGTAATTTCGGATTCCATGTAATGTTGTTGATGATATTCAAAGATGAAGCTTGCAATAGCTTTACTTGTTTATTAGGAGAGATGATGAAGAGTGAAAATTATTTACACTATGACATGAAAAGTAAGTTGACCAGTTCGTCAGATAAAGATAGATGGCTGCCTCATTTAACCCATATTGGCGATGGGCGATGGAACGCGCTTGGACGTTTTAAGTTTACTTCCGACGCGGGTAGCGAATGAGAAGAGAAGCGGAAAAAGTGGCGACAAGAGAGAAGAAGAAGAGCGAAAACGAAGTTTCCCTTAGTTTTGTTCTGGGATAGGTGGCGCTACATGAGCTTATCACATGACTCTGATTCGTGGTGACATCTATTGAGTATCGGAGGAACTGGTTTCACAGTAAATTGGAAAAATAATAATGAATTGCTTAATATTTAGCTGGAAAAATCCTACATATATTAAATATTATAATAATCCCATCAATGGTCTTTAGTGTTTTTATGGATTTATTTTACGAATAAGTAACTTTTCTAGCTTCGTGGGATTATTGTGCCTCTTTTCCAAATTTCATTGTAATGTTACTTTCTATAGACATTTTAATAACTTACTCATTAGACCATTTGAGATCACGTGTGTATCATATTTGATGTGAAATAAAAAAAAAGTATGAAAATTAATAAAAAATGCTGGTAGTTCTCTTTCAATTACTCTTGCCTGGAAAGAGTGGCTGTGTACTTTGAATTTGGATGTCGTAGCACAGTATTCTAGTTGGCTAGCTTCAGAAACGGCCAAGTTTATTCCAAAATTCTGGATCCACATGATCTATAAAGAAATTTGGGCATCTGCGCGTTTAATGAGTCATAAATCTTATAAAAGGTCAATCGAAAAGTCCCCGGCCTGACACATAGATGGCGCTACTAGAATCAACATGTCTTTTAATTAGCCCAACCTCAAAAGATGCGAGTATAAATTTGACAGCTGTTTGATCATTAGTTTGTGAATTATAGCATTTTGAGTGAAGCAACTCTTTTGTTACACACCCACACTCCACACCCATATATATATATATATATATATATATATATATATATATATATATATATATATATATATATATATATATATATATATATATATATATATATACATATATACATACACACACACACACACACATACACACACACACATATATATACATATGCAAGAGAAACACACACATCACAGAAACAACTTTTTTTTCTCACCAAAAAAAGAATTCAATCAACTTAGAAAAATACTACATAATCTTTTCCTTCTAAATCATGTGAGAGTTTCTGCTAAACCGCTATTAAAATTGACTAAATTGCATTAAACTAATAGTAGCTTCAGATGTTACTCTTCTATTTGTGTAATATCGTCAAGCTGATCATTTTAATAAATTTTGGATTGAGCTTCCGCCTCCAATGCGGATTATTTGCCTCTTTTACAATTTCTGACCAAAATTCATAGTTTAAAGATAACACTTAATCTGGAGAAATGGATTTCTGTATCCCTAGTAATCATCTTCAGTGTTAGCTGTGCTGCAGGAATATTATTTGTTAGAGTCAAGAACTAAAAAAGTCCTACCTCTTCATTTATATAAAATTCATAACAACTCTACCTGCCAATGAATACTATCAATAAAAAAGAAAATACAAGACATTACCTTTTAGGGAAAGCATGTATATGGAGCAATGGAGGACATGAGGAAGCTCTGTAAATATATACTGGCCAATTACAAAGACTTCAACAAATATAATAAAACGAGTAACTTAACTACAACAGAGACGAAGGCTCCGAACAACCACAGTTTTCCTTATCTTTGCCTATAGCGCTACATCTAGTAAGGGGTTTGCAGGATATTTAATTTTATCAGAGGATTTCACAAATACATAACTTTGGAAGCTAAAATGGAGACGAGTCTTGCCAAAATTCCAAAGTTCATTTTGAAACGGGTTATATCGATGCCAGAAAAATATTTTTTCAAGGGCATCCTGTATAGACTCAGAATAATTCAACATGTATCTCTAATCATGTACTGATTGAAATTTATTTATTAAATTTTTTTGAAATATAACGGAAATTTTTTTGCTCCTGTAAAATTGTAAAAGTGGGGAGGACCCCTTTTCAAAATGACTGATTCAGTTTATACCCCTCAAAACAATAGAAAACTTTTAAATATTTCTCTCTGAATATAAGAGTTTGTTCCACTAAGATACCATACAATGAAATTTTGAGTAAATTGCACATCTTTCCCGTCAATTAAGAAGTAATGAAATTAAATGGAGATGGCTAGAAAGGGGTGATAATGGAAAACCATGGAATGCACTTTCGTTCTGTTGTTGACTGAAGTGGGTCGATCTTACTTTATGAAAATAATTTCCGTTGTTAGATAGTTTTCTGGAATTTCGATGTAATATCATTTCAGTGCAAGGATTAAAGCTTTGTAATATGAGGAGATTTAAGTGTACTTGGTATTATTAAACCGAAAATGGACCAAAATATACTAATCAGGGTTTTAAAATATGACATTTGTGTATTTGGCTCGAAAGTTCTGAGTATTAAACAAAGGTGAACAAAACCTATAATTGTAAATTGTTTGAATTGTTTGTGTGTGTTTTGCAGGATCTTCATTAATTTTCCGTAGCATTAAACTATTTATTCATTCTAAACATGATTGATTAATCAACTGGATTGGTATAGATTAAACAAGTTAGTGTCTTATTCAAAGTATTTTAATTCGTAGAAAATTTATTTAAATCAAAGGATGTTGGAAGATTTCAGATTTCACATTTGGAAGAATAATTGATATTGAACAGTTTAATTGTGTTTTTGTTGAAGCGTTTTCTATTTCTGAACAGGAAGTAAGAATGAACATTGTATGAAAGCTAAATTCTATGTGAAAATTTATAACAAATATTGGAAATAAAAGGTAAAAAAAGATAAGTAAATATCTTGATTTTGATCAAAATTAAACGAAAAAAAAATTCTTATTTATTAAGGACGAAAATATTACCTTTTAGAATTCCATTTGCAGCAATAACAATATTAAACTTATCCAATGCTCGATATTAAACTTACAACTGTTTCTGATGAAATAAATAAATAACAACGTGTTTAACATCCGAATTAATTTCTGCATTGCATCGGCGATAAATAAAATCTGTCTTTATTTTTAAGTATTTGAATATCTTTAAATATCGTATAAAGTCAATATCACCGAAGACAAAGTAATGACTAAAGTACATTTTTTATAAGTGGACCCTCAACTGGTTGACCCTCAACTGGAGAAATAAAGCAAAAATACAAATCAATTTGAGAGAAACATAATAATTAAGCAGTGAAAATTGTGCGAAATACAACATTACAATTCAGCTTACTTAGAAATTCTATTAAGTTTAAAATTTTTTGTACTCTAAGTGGAATCCGCGTAACAGCTACAATGGTAGAAGGTGATATTATTTTTTCAAAAATAATGCAATTGAAATATTAACCTCTTCTTATGACTATTTTATACAGTAAATTCAAGAAATGGAATTGGAACTGACAGAACAAAATACATTCTTACTTTCAAAATAGAGTAACTATAAAGAAAAATAAATTTACAGAATAAAAAATAATATTAAATCGATGGTTTTCTAAATATTTCGTTATTTTATTTCGTCATTAGCTATTTAGGGAAGCATTCCTATTTGATATTGCTGGCATTGTTATTCAATATTATTCTTTTTTGTGACTTTTAAAACCGGTAGAAATTCTTTTGATTATAAGAAACTAACAAAACTTTTGATTGTATAACTGCTTGCATTTCGAAGAAGGTTAGTAATTATTCTACAAGGAAGTTAAAAAAGAATAATTTCGATATCCGAATTCAAGTGGAGCTAAATGTATGAGAATGAGCATTTTAATTTTTTACTTAAAGGGATTTTAAATCTAATTAAGTTTTGCATTTGAGCAAAATGCCAAGTTATCGAGGTTATATGAGTTTTAAATAAGTACTAATCAATTAAAGTGTTTTTGTTATTAATTTATACAGTATAATTTGTTTTTAGTTTTAGTAAAGTGTTTATTTATACGTCACAAAATAAAAAAATAGAAACTCATAACAATTTGGTTGAAAGCCTTTTTCGTATCTTCTACGAGTTTGACAAGCATCAATTAAATGAAAACATTTCACATTTTAATTCAAACGATCGTTTTATAGTTATAAATGTTTAGCTTTATTTCAAACGTTGTTCCCAAACGTTGTTGCAATATAATACATCTATTATATTGCAAATACAATTATATTAGTGGTGTTTATTATGCGTAGCTTCTTTGGCTCATTATATTTCGCATTGAAATTTTCTTTCATTATTTAGTCTGAAACAGAACAGTGTGATTACAAAGTTCTACAAGATGGTTGACAAATAAATTCTCAATATACTTTATCTTCATAATGATTTAATTTAAGTTCTCACGCATAAACCCACAATCTATATAGACACAGCCATTACTGGAAATAAGAACCATTTTCTTTATATAGATATTATTTAAAGAATATATTCAATGCATAATTTTAAATAAAAACGATTGAGGTAAGGTAAAATAAAGTCATTTTTATGTACATTTTAAAACTCAGATTAATGAAAATTAAGGTAGTTTTGAACACGAATAACTGGGATTTAAAAAAAAATATTTTTATTCTTTGAGTTGATGCATTCTTTCATATGAGTTAGAAATCTAAAAATAAAACCACAAAGAAACTATAATATTAAAATTACAAAGCTTACAGTTTTATTTTCTTTCTCAAATTAGATATTTTGAGTTACCTGAAATGACTCCAATCTAAATCACAAGTTGTAATGGTGAAGTGATTCAGAATAAAAATATCCATTTTAGAGTAAAAGCAGATACACTCATTCTTTAACGTCTTCACAATCATTCTTAACGTTCTGAAGACAAAGCCTTAAAATCCTACCTTTCAACAAAAGAGATTATATATAATATTTTCATTTAGCGAAACGCATATGCTTAAAATGAAGATGATAGAAAACATGTCATACCTTCTTACTTTATAATAAATACATAATAGTTTTATACAATTATTTACCTATTATTATACTCAAATAAATTTTCAAACAACAATTTTATACATAGAATACCGTTTATAAATTAGGAACGATAAATAATTCCAATTCTTTTAAAATAAGATAAAGTCATTTAAAAGGCTTTTCGTGGGAGTTCAGTTCACTGAGAAAAAAATCTTTATTGCTAATGATACTAGTCTTTTATATCTATGTAATTAATTCAGTTACCTTTCACATATCACTCAACTCCATTTAGAAAAAAAAAAACTTTTGTTTTTCAAAAAAATATAAATTCCCAATTTTATACTTTTCATATCCATATTTACAGAGTTTTTATTGAATATTCTTTTCTTAAGCAAAATCTGACGGTTTCTTTTTTGTGCGTTATTTTTTTTTATTTTGCTGTTTACGAAATATGTATCTTCTATCATCATATAAAATTTTTTATCGAAGCAAAATTTCTTTCAATATCTAATTAAGACATAACAATGAATTTTCTTTCTGTGTGAATATTTCATATCCATTTATTCAAGAACCAAAACGTTTTTTATGTTAAAATATTTACAATTAATGAAAGAATATGTAACTCTAATATGATTATATATTTTTTGCGAATTTTTAAAAAAATGTTACGCGATTTCAGTCCCTCATTGACTTTGTTTGTCATAAGACTTTTTTTGGAATCAGAACAGCATTTCTTGTACGAAGATGTTTGTTTGTTTTTGTAGTGATGAGGATTACCAAGGAATGATGATAGCAAAATATGTATGTATGTATGTATATGTATGTATATATAATATGTATGTATGTGTAATGTATGTATGTATATTATATTAATAACCTTGTGTGTATTAGCCAACTTCTATATAATATAATAATATGTATATATGTGCTTATATTATGTATGTATAATAAAATGCTCAGTAATAACAATATGTATATTATATTATGTATGTAATAATATGTATAATATGTATACAATAATACATGTATGTGTATATTGTAATATATATGTATAATAATAACAATATAATATGTATGTATCTTCTTAATAATATAATAATAATAATATGCCTCTGTATGTAATAATAACTCCTTAACAATAATAATAACAACAACCAGCCAATATTATGTTATACATGTATGATGTACTATATGTGCCTATGAGACAACGTAACAAAAGTAAAACAAACAAGTAAGACAAAAATTAAAAAAAAATCGCTTTTTCTTAAAAGAAAACTTTCTTTTTTTTCATTCATCATTTACAACACCTTTTTTTTAGTACGACGTAATTCTTCCAGTAGCAAAAATGACTTTCTGAAGTCGTTTTGGTACTAACTCACTAATTAATTGCATTATACTTAGGATCATCATGAAAACGCACTTGTGTTTATTCTTTATCATATGTTCTTTTGTTGTACAATCAACTGACCTATATGCCTTTTCAGAATATTCCACATGATCTCAATGAGTTTAGATCTGGTGAATTTTCGAACCTATCAAGCACTGTAATTTGATTTTTCGCATTAAAATCTTTACCGGTTTTGAATTGTGACAGGGCAAATCAAGTTGAAAAGTTCAAAGATTTTCTTGTGTGAAACAATCTTATGCCGTGATATTTCAATGTATTTAGTTAAATTCTTCGCTTTGAGCACAAACTAATATTTCAGTTTTCATTGTAATGAAAAAAATCTCAAAACATCTGCTTCAGAGGGTGTTTTCGCCAGTCTGTTGGATATGGTCCTTATCAAAGGTTCACAATATGTTCGTCTCACAACATCTGAAATGTATCCCAGCTTTAAATAAACGGAATTCCCAATCATTGAAAACTACTTTTCTTGTCGTCAGTTCATGATTTGTTCTTTTTTATACATGCCAAACTTTTTCCTTCATGTTAGATGTTAAAATTGTTTTGTTCCATTGGTCCTCCTTGCCTCATGGCCAGCATCCTGGAAACCTACGTCGCGTGTGTACAAATAAGCAACTCACGTCAAAACCAGATGCCAATAAATCTTTGAAGGTCTGAATTTTTCGGAGATAGGCTGGGCTGCATCCTACACACTCCTCAGACCCTGCCTCTTTACATATCACTTGTTTAAATCTCTTGAAAAAATTTTTTGAGAAGAAAAAAATTTAAAATTAGACATACATAACCTAGCACTACTTGAGTTTTCAAATCTCTAAAGATAAGGCATTTTTCAAAAAATGGTGTTTATAAATTACAAGGCAAGAATTCATAAGTAACGACGAAAAAATATATTATATATAATAAATTTTTATTAAATGAGTAATAAATGTATTATTTTCTTTCTTTCAGTTCACAAATGGACAGAACTCAGACCTACACACACACACACACACACACACACACACACACATGAAATATATTTTAAAATTTTTTGTTCATGAATTGTTGTTTGAATGTATAGCCAGGAAATGAACAGTCCTTTTCATAACAAGTATTTATTGATACTAGCATAGAGAGTGTAACGTACTGATGGACAGACGGCTTCTGCCACCAAAGAAAGGCTGGAGAGATATATATGAAGATTACAGCAAATGTGAGAAAAATAAGAGAATAAGAGAGGAATTTCGTTGTGTTTGTGGTTATACAATGATCGTTCGTAATGAACGACTTTACTAACTCATGGTACAAGATTAGGAATTCTGGGGAATTTCAAAATAGGCAAAGGAATCTAATGAGAGTTATTTCAGACTTATGATCGTGGGAACATGGAGATTAACCAGTTTCATGTAGCATAATCTAATAAATGAAAGGACAATTGGGAGATGGGATCAGAAATAAGAATGAACACACTTTACTTTTGAATTAGAGAGATAGAAGAAAATTAGATTATTATTGAGAGAGAAATTATTAAATTAAATTAAAATCAAACACACATTTATATATATCCTTACAAGACGCTCTCTTATGTATATATATATATATATATATATATATATATATATATATATATATATATATATATATATATATATATATACAATTATAGATAGCTTATGATGGAATATGCTTGGTATTTTAATGATAATCTTACTGTATTTGTAGCTGAGCGGTGACCTGTCTTTCTGAAATAGATACAACTTTTTCACTCAGACTATAGCATCCATCTTGCAGAAAATTATTTAACTTTTAACTTATTATTAAACCACTATTTTTTTCGACGAGTTAATTTCCTCCTTTACTTACAAACTTTCTTTCCATTTTCACGATTTATTAAAAACACACGTTCTTCACTTTTCTTAATGATAATGGATTTTAATAAGAATACTTTGATTGCCATTTGCTTATTTTAGCTTACTTTTTTATACATTTCCTTATATTTAAACTTCAGATAAGTTTAGACTTACAACTTTTCAATAATAAAATAGTTTTTTATTCTTTTTAAATCCTGACGTGTTACCTTTGTGATATACGCAATTTGCTGTTAGCATATTTGATCACCTGGCGGAACTCTTAACGGTTCAATACTGTTTCCTGGTGTAAGTAAATAACAGATTTTGTTGTTTTAACAATAATAATTATTTATTCTTTATCGCTTTACTCTGCGATTTCTGTTATTCTGAGGTCATCAACTCGATCGCTTAGCACAGTGACACATAGATACTCTCTGATGCTGATCTGAGAGAGGTTGTGTGAGTGATATCTTACACCCTCCTTACCTGCCCTTTATAGGCCGGCATTAAACTGGAATAAGCAATCCTTTATAAAATAAATATCTATAAAATTATTTATTTTATGTTATTGAATAATTATAATTTCAATTGCTTCAATAACTATCGTGAATGTTTTCGGATTTTTTTTTGTTTTAAATTTTTTTGTTCAATTTTTGCGCTTGTTCAAACTATTCAAGAAAAATCAACTTTTTTTTTGTCAGGTCTGCTCACGTATACCGTAGAAATGGTTCGCATTAATCTAGAATAACTATGCTTACATTCCCTGTTGTACTACCAGGTTAGTTCAAATAATTTGTGTTTTCGTAGGGTAGCTGACATGAAGATTTGAATAAATTGTAAATACTCCCCGAATAGTTAATTGTACGTATATTTGATGGTATTTTTAAGACAAATAACTTTTCAAAGGAGATAGCTACATTATGCTTGATTATTGCGTTACATTTATGAATCTGTCATTAGCAGAATCAAAATAAATTAGTAAAATTAAACAAAGAAATGATTGAAGAACGCAAAGTTGATAATTGTAGTAGATTGTATTTCTTTAATATACTCATAATATTGTTCTATCTAATAACCAGGTTCAAAACATAAAGCAAAGTTCAGAGTTCTTTTAATCAAAAAATTTATTTATAAATTCACGTTAAAAAAATGTAACTAGAAAGAAAACACTTCTACTTGTTGCATATGAAGAAAACCTAATAAATGAAGAAAAGTAAAATTTAAGATATTTATATTTAATTTAATACCTAAATCTAAATATAAGTTCGGAATATCTCAAAATAGATTTAGCATTGAATTC
Source organism: Nephila pilipes (assembly GCA_019974015.1). Lineage (NCBI taxonomy): Eukaryota > Metazoa > Arthropoda > Arachnida > Araneae > Nephilidae > Nephila > Nephila pilipes. The sequence continues at coordinate 36 of BMAW01042328.1, read as the reverse complement.
CATGTAAAATGAAGAGTAATAACATCTCCCATAACT
>BMAW01042317.1:500092-528865 GCA_019974015.1 Nephila pilipes | reverse complement strand
ATCTGACTGAAATTATTTGTTAATCTCATATCAGATCAAGTGGCCGCTGTATTTTGACTTTTATTGTCGCGGACTTCCAGCCGGCGATACTTTCGCTGAGTCATGAGTTGGAGACCTGATGCCACATAAAGACTCACCGCGTAGCAGGAAAGATGCATGTTAAATGTGGTCGAGGTCCCAAGTCTTCCAAACCTCGTTGTGAGGAAGTTTGGAGAGGGTGTGCCACTTCAGATCCTTCTTGTCACTTGACCGAGGATCAAAATTACAAGATTCATCGCAAGTAGCTCTCGTGTTGCTCCTTAGTGGGACTTTGATAAACAATAAAAATTTATCAGTCTAATCAGATCAAAAAATTAAACTTTTGAGAAACCATAATATTTTATCGCAAATACTATCTTCTGAATAGTGGTAATAACGAAATCATTGGAATTATCTTTACCTTCCTTTCAAGAAATGTGACTGCCGTGGCGGAGAGAGTTATTTAATGGATGCAACTGAAGTAGCAAAAATGGGGATGAGGTTGTTTTGACCCCAACTCTAAATACCCTCTGGTGCACTTTATGGCTTTCCGTATTAATATGCACGCTGTCTAAACAACGATTTGGAACGAGGTTTCGATGTGAAATATTATTTCCCTCTCGCATATAAATGATCTTGGAGGAGCATCCCGCACCGGCATGTACTTAATCAACAGGATCTTGATAGGAATCTACGTTTTAAGAGACATCTAATAGACGACAGGAAGAAATGGGAATTTTATATTGCATTGGAGTGGGGGGTATGAGAGGTCTGCTTTAATTAGACCTCTCATCTCGCCATAGAGTGATCACCAATTCCTGTCTTCAGTGTGTACGAAATAAGGTGATAAACAACTCGGTCATTATGACACCTGTTCGAAAGCAGAAAACCAATTGAATCATTTATTTCGTTGTAGTACGAGAGTTGATTACAAAATTCCATTACTGGAAGTACTTAGCGTCTCATTTCCTAGATATTTACCCAATTTTCAGAAGTTTCTCAGATGACTGTTATATTTAGGTGATTTTGCTATATTTCTTAGTTTTGGGCTGCCTCGAATGATTATTTTATAGAAAATGTAACGCGCTAAATTGAGTTTAGTTAAGTAGTAGGATGTAGTAGGAGGGCGAATTTTTATTCATTAATTACGTTTCGAAACAGAGAAGTCTTATTTAATTTCTGTAGGGGAAAATAGAGAAGGAATGAATAATTAGATATTATTAGCTGCGTGAAAATACCTGGGAGAATTCAGCGATAAATTATGCATAGTTCATTTTGAGCTTCTCTTTCGTTACACGTGGAACGCTTTCTAGAGAGAAACAATTCCGAAATAAATATTAATAAACATTTTGTTAAAATGTCTTAAATAGGAATAACTTACCGCTAATGCCGATCATAAGCAGAATTAAGTTATTTAGAACTATACGGGAATTTAATTAAGCCTCATTAAATATCTGAAACCTTAGAACGATAGATAGTAAATATATCAATGGAAAGGTTTTACAAATATGAAATGTTTCTTAATAATATAAGGAACATAAGCTTCTGTTTAGCGTAAAGGAACACTTTTTATAACATAATATTTTTGATAGAAATATGCACATTTAGTCAAAAACACACAGGATTGACGAACACTAACAAGATCTTAGCTTACGAAAAAACGATGCATGTTTTTCAAGCAAGTACAATTCTCCAATATGGCCGATGCAGTGCTAGTGTCACCATTCCGTGCCTAAACGCTTCCTATCTATATTTATATACCACAAGTAGTTTTAAGATACAATTTTTATCACTAATAAAAGCTTCAGTCTGAGTAAGTTCTTGAAAGTTCCCAAGCCATTCATGGTACTTACAACAATGTGAGGAAGCTGAATCCGAATCGATCAACCAGTCGTCTAAATCTGAACTCGGAATTTTGAAATTGCTGTTTTCATCATTCGGCATCGCAAAGCATTGTTTTCATTGAACGTCAGAGAAGAACATCTTTGACGAAGGAGCTTCCGATTTTATCTTCTGGAATTTTCACTTTCCAAACGCTTGCATCTTTTTCAGCTTTTCTGAAGTCGCTCTTTTTCTCAAAACAATCTTTTATGAAATGGCCTTTTCAGTTGCAATAAAAACAAGCCTTTGCTGTAGGTAACCTCCGAGAATATTCGTGCCAAGGGTCCATTACTGTTTCACTGTGATGAATATTTATTTGTTTCTGCTTGACTTTTCTAGGGACTCTAGTTTTAGTTAGATATGCATCCGACACCAAAAAATATCCATATCTTTCTTCGTTCTTCCCGATTTGTTTATGAGTTGGCTGTGCCTATGTACGAGTATGTAAAGTTAAATGTGTCATCTTCTACTCGATACAGAAACTGCAATAGGTTGTCGCAATCTGATGGCAGTTTTATAATCAAACGAGTTGCTCAAGCATATCAAAACCTGCTTCTTCAATTAATATTTTTTTTTCCTACACGCTGTTGCAATATATACATATGCCTTCTTCGTCTACTTTTAATTTTAGCTCATAGAACTCATAATTTAGACTAGCAAATCTAGCTATGAACGTTGACTCAAAGTTAATTTTGAATTAACCACTCAAATTTTCTATCGGTAGTGTTAGAAATTATAATGAGGTACAATAATTTCTATAGCTTTTGATAAATAGTCATATACGAACTTTCATTAATTCGTTTAAATACTCGCATCTCTTTTTTCGCTTGTCGCTGTCTGGTAACGGATCAGCCTCTTACGAAACATAATCCCTATAATCCCGATCAATCATTAAAGCATTCATATCAGCTTTTCACATCTAAGAGTTGAAGCCACATAACTTCGGAAATGTAAATAGCTATAGTTAATGATTTTCGTTCTACATTATGGTAGGGCTCTAGAAATATTAGCTAGTTCAAAAGTTCAAACTTACCATTCTTTGGGAACACATGTCTATAACCACGAAGGAAATGATGACTAGTTCTTCCAAAAATATATAATTATTCAAGCAAATTAATAAAGAAGAAAGGGATATCAACATAATAACATCTTAGTTTAACAACTAAACCTACTCATTCTCCGCTCTTTCCCCTTACAACTTAAGAAGTATTTGGATTTTATGCAGCCACACTTTGGCATCTAATTGGTTTAACTTCCACATATCAAATTTGACGTAATAGAAGTGAACTTACGTTAACTTTTCTAACCACCTTTAAATAGTCATCATGAACTCGAGCTACCCTAGTCACCGCTTTCTTTCTCATTGGGTTTAATTTGGTAAACACGGGTGACCTGCCCACAGGATACTCTAGCAACCCTTCTATATTTTCTCCTCTTCTTCTCTACCAATTTTTACCTTTATTTTGAGGACTCGGTAGCCTAGAGGTCATGGTTTCGAAATCGTGGCCGGCGGTTTTCGTTCAGTTGCGGGTTCGAGCCTTGGCTGCCAAAGACCATCGTGTAGCCGGGGCTGATGCACGTTAAATCTGTCGGGGCCCAAAGTCCTCCCTAGGCGTGGTGTGGAAGAGGAGAGGGGGGTGCCAGTTCAGGTGTCGTCCTCGTCACTTGACCGAGGTTCAAAATTACGAGCTCCTTCGCCAAGAGCCCTCATGTTGTTTCTCGTGCGACGTTAATAGAAATTAAACTAAAACTAATTACCTTTATTTTTTCAAACGTCAAGACGCTAGTTTCACTTTGTTTGACAGCATAATTCAACTGGCTCTTGCGCCGTTCACTCCACTATCACTCACTCGCCTTGAATAAGTTTTGAAAGCTGCCGAAATTAATCAGCAAAATAATAAAGTGTTCGGAAAAAAAACTTTAAGATTAATGGAATGATAGAAAAATGAACAATTTTAAAGAATGAAATAATGAGTCAGAATAGCTATACTAGTATTCATAGTACAGCGACCGTTTCTCATAACTGAAGAATTATAGCAGAAATTGGATGTGAAATTTAAAGAACACAGATATTTTACGAGATTGTCTTTATTCAATGAGTTTCCGGAAGTTTCAAGTAGTGTTTTTCTATTAGTGTTGGCCCATCAGGAGGTGGATTTTAGAGTTCAGAAGCTGATTGTGTGATTTAAAAAGTGCATAATATTAGTGGTATTTATGTTGAAAAGTAGATTATATAAAATACTCACGTGCATGTTTTCTAATAAAAATAAAATAGTCAAAAAATTGCACTTGTTTTCTTATATAAAAATGGTATTTATAAAATACGCCTTGTATTTCTTACTATTCATTCATTTTTCTACTTTCGATATCTAAATTTTTTACAATGCTTCATTTTCATGAACTAAAATTCGTTTTAATCAATGGAATGCTGAACAAGATGGCAATTTCAATATGTTTTACAAACAAAAGTCTAACACTAATTCCTACGCATATGACTCATTTTCTTTAAGAATGTTAAATGGACTTAAATTTAGCCATTCAGGAGCACCTAGAAACTCTTGAATGACAATTGACTTAAATGAAGAACAAATCGTCAAAAAAAAAAAAAAAAAAGCGTTCCGTAATACTAATATAAAAATGTACACTCAGTAAAATATTTTTACTTCCTTTAAAATATTTTGATGATTTAACAAGATTTTTTTTAATTCATTTAAGAGCTAAAAAAGTGAAAAATAAATTAGAAATTATTTTAAAACTCCTCATGTGCAATGATGTATACAATGTAGTTTACAGACGAAAATGTTATAATTTTAAAAATGTATTAGAGAGAGAGAAAGTATATATATATATCCAGTATATATTAATTCATATAATATTAATATTCGTAATATGTCATATTATAAAATTTTCAAAATGTACGTATTCTTTGTAAAATAATTATCAAACCATTTAATTTTAAAACGAGGATGTGGTCATGATCGCGAGCTAGCGGTCTGTTTTGTGTCATGGATTTCAGTCTCAAGGCCACTAAAAACACTGTGTAGAGTGGCTGATGCCCTTTAAATCTGAATTACGAAGTCGTGTTATCAGTGCAACGTTAATAAGCAATCACGTACTTAGAATCTGTTGAGGCAGCATAAGGGCTTGATAGCATAAGGGCTTGAACCGAAGACTCGATTTAAACAACGTCGGTCGCTAACCCACGACCATGACCACTAGGCTATCATGACCCCTGAAACGTGTTCTACTAGCATGTCGCGAAAAAAATAAACCATGTTTCTATGAGTTCCAGAGGTCACATTAGCTTAGTAGTTACAGTCGTGAATTCGCGGAAGCGTTGTTTCTTTCGAATCGTTAAGACTAGCTGGCACTAAGCGCATGCCTCGGGTCTGACACATGTTAAATCTGTTCAGTTTCTAAGCTTTCCTGTTGGCGGGGTGGGGAATCTCAGAAAAGCAGAAGCCAACTCAGAAGTCATCCTCGTCACTTTGTGACATTGGGCTATTCGCGGTTTCTCTTCACTAACCTTGGGGACTTTCAATTGAGATTGATTGCTTTCGCTAAACAACCTTTGCCCAACCAAAAATGAAACGTGTTGAAGAACATTAATATGTAAAGCAGTTAGGAATGAAGTGAAGCGGTAGAATTGCGAATTATATAAACTCCTATGCGAATTATATAAACTATAAAGGAGAAGAGTATCTGAAGGAGGATCAGAGAGGCGTTGTAGTGAGAGGAGGTGAAGTCAAAGTGCTATATAAGAGGAAAGTGGAAGTATAGACTAGTATTGAGGCTCCGAGTATAGATTACTCGGATAAAGATTTGTTATAGTATTTTCAGCAGTTCTTCCAGATTCGGAGTTGCAGTTGATAAAAGATATTGGTAAGAGGCTGTTAGATTATTATTGGTGGGTTGAATTAAAGTGATAGAAAACTTAACCTGGTGAGCATAATTATTGATGTCATAGTAAATATATACTAATAAACTGTGAAAGTTGTTTTGGTGGTTCTGTAGTTATTGGTATCGTAGTATTTAATATTTGAAATTAGTGATGGCACAAGATAACGCCCGGAACGATCGGGTGTTACAACTCGACCTAGACTCAAGATTACGATGCCCGTCACTAATAACATTCTTGTTTTAAATGTGATGTTAATATAAGCACACAACTATGTATTGAAATTATTCCCATTTAAAATAATAACATTCAACGTAATATTTGGGAATAATAGCCTCATTTTTACTGCATATCCCATAAAAAATATTAATCAATCAACGTAATATTTTACTGAACTTGAGATTTACGGTGTGTTTGTGTATTACAGAAATTGTGATTACACAAACATTTTGTAACATTCTATAATAAATACTCTCCTTGAATTTTGTAACAGAATCTAAATATCAATCCTTCTCTTAGTACATATACTGATTGCGTTATGTGAATCTAAATACTCTACGAAAGTTTATTCCTTTATACAGTGTTCAAAAACAAAGCATGCCGAGATATGTGCGTGTTCGCTAACATGTTGTTATCATGAGGAAAATTAATTTTTCTTTCAAATCAAGCCAAGCCAAATTGCAGCATTCTCGTATCTCACAAGGCAAAGTCTTTTGTAAATATTTATATGTAAAGAAGTACATTTTTGGGTATCTTTATGTATCGTTGTGTGGGAGAGGTGAGGGTGGTACCCTAAAAACCATTTAACTAGCCTAAGTTTCTATCATTTACTTCGAATTAAAACACACACATGCACAAAAAGTTGCGTTCGCATTTTGCACTGGAAAAGGGGGACTACGTGACGCGTATACAAAATATTTTCCGAAAAAAGAATGCGAATTATGTTAAACGAGAATTTACGTGAGGAGAGCACCAGAAGATGTGTTTTGTGATGTCTTCATGCTGATGTATTCCACGATGTTTTCATCTAAATTTTGTACGAAGCAAACTAAAAAAAAAGAAGTTTGCTTTCTTTTGTGTGTTCTTCATTCTTAATTTAGAATTCTGTGGAACTTTCTGTTCATCTTTTCATTTTAAAAGATTTTTTTTTCAATTTTGCTCGTGTTTCCGCAAGATTTGTTATTCAGAATGATTTTTTAAAACTTTGTAGCTTCTGGTATTCAGTGAAAGTTAAGAACTGGAATTACGTAGGTTGTTTATTTAATGTGTCGAATTCATCTGTGAGCTTGAATACAATCCAAGGGCGGTATTTTTATCCTTGAAATATGTTTGCGTATTTTACTTAAGACTTTTAATTACTGTCAAATTGTTTTCAAAGGATGTTCTCGAGATAAGACGTTGAATATTAAATTCTGTTTTTATCTAATTATGCAAAATATGGAGTGAATGTTTTTACAATTTGCTGTGAGTAATCGATATTGATATGTAAGAGGAGGTATAAAAATTTAGTTATTACTTAGTAACAACCGAAATATTTCCATAAATTCTTTTTTCTGCATATTAAATCATCCTTATATTTATAATGCTGCAAATTAAAACAACTGATAGTGAATAGAGTTCAATATGTTCTGAGTTCTACTACAAAAGGTTTCGAAAGGTTAAGAAACACTGGAGAAATGCATAATTTGTATGGTGATTATAGAAAGAAAAATCTTAAGAATAATAAATAAAAATTAAATTTCCATCTCGATTGCTTTAGTAATAATTAAAACTTTAAGAAACTACGAGATCTTTAAAATTTTACGATACTGCGGTTTATTTATATTTAATATTTCCTGGTTCCAAACAAATCAGAATTATGAACTGTAATTTACATCACTGTAATTACTTAAAAATTACTTAATAAGCCTTTCGAATCTGTTAAAGTATTTTATATGATTACATAACCAATTTCTTTCAGCATTTGTTTTTGTAGTCTTGAAAGCTTTCATCATTATTTCTGATGAAATATAATTGGAAATATTTTACATTGTATTTCCATGGATTTATATTATATTTCGTTTTAATTTTTGATTTAATTAAAATTTATCTTCTTATTTAGACTTTTAATTTGCTTATATTATTTTAGATGATTATCAATGTCAAATTTGGCTCTTTGCTGGTGATTACTGTGTATATCTTCTTTTTTCTATGGAGGATTTTCTCAATATGCAGATTTTTGGTATGTTACCATAAGTTTTTATTTTGCATTTCACTAAAGTGTGATATTTTTTGTGGTTGAATTACATACAATTACATTCCAAAATATGGAACAGTTTAATTATATTATTTCCATTATTCTAAATATTTGCTTTTTTTTCTCTTGGACTTCTTTCATAAGTTTTATGTTCCTTTAAAATATTTTTTTGTAGGGAAGGGGCTTAGGTTTTGGATTCTTAGATTGTTTAGTTATATACAAGAAATGTTTCATCTGATCGGATATTTTTAGATGGTAATTTATTATGTGTCGCAATTTGTAATTTGTACTTTTTGTGTTTTATTCTTATATATATATATATATCCCTTTCTGTGTGTGTTTGATGAACAACAACAGTACATACACTATCACCTTTTTCTGTTTTTTAACTTTCTTTCTCATTTTGTTTTGTAAATACTTTCTCTTCTTAACGCTCAACCAAATCCTACTAACCATACGCGGGGTAACAACAACTCTCACCCTATCTATAAAATCTCCGTTTCTCAGTATCCCGGGGGTAAATCTAGTTTAGAGGTCCCCTTTTAATTGCTGAGTTAATAAAATTGCAGGAATTTCCCGTTCTTCTAAGCTTAATAGCCATTACAGGCCATTAGCTTTTCTTTTTCACCTCTACCTTTTCGCTCTGCTCCTTGCCGCATAAACATATGTTGCTAGTATCCCCCATTTGTTCTTGATTCATTACTGAAATACAGTGAGGTTTAATAAACTTTTAAAATTCATTTTAATTGAATTTTTTATTTCCAAAAGGAACTTTAAGTTATTGGTAAGATGTTTCATCAGTAGGATGGAATTCATCTATGTGCCAACTCTGTCATTCATTCTGTGGTAGTTTTTCCATCAAAATTCATTAAAGCTTCTTCAGCGATCTTCAGGAAGGATGTCTTACCAAGTTCTCTAGGTGGAGTAATGCCTCTACAATTGGTGTTCATTTTAAGCAAACAGCAAATGTCTTTCTGAATGAAGAAAATTCTAAGATTGAAAAATTTCTGTACGAGAAACTCTGCAAAATTTGGAATAAAATAAATTAAATTGCAATGAACAGTGAATGCGATCAAAACATTTAATCCTAATTCTTCAACACAATAAAAAAAATATTAGGATATGTTGTGGACAACATACATCAAACAAATCAAGCGTGTGTGTTAATATTTTAAGAATTCATCGATCCATTTCCATTCTACAAGATGAACAAGATTTTAAGTGAGGGAGTGAAAATAGGTTCTTAGTACCCACAAGATCCAAGAAGAAATATAAAAGAGAAAGGAAAAATTGGTGGTAAAGGAGGAGGATCTCGAAAAATAGAGAAGTCTATGGAGTCCTGGGGAAGCAGCACCCGTATTTACCAAAGTGAACCCTGTAAGAAGGATAAAGATCACTGGGTGCCTCTGATTTTATTTGAAAGAGGAACATCTGTAATTTTTTTAGAGAGTCCGCAATTTGTACGTCGATTTGAATGCTCAATATAATACTGATAAATTGGTCTTGATTTCGAAATATTTATCTGGTTTTAAAGCTAATTTTGAAAAAGAATTTGATAATAACGATACACAAACAGAAACAAAATTTAATAAAAAAGAAATCGATTACTTTTGCATATTTCATATTACTCCAAAAATTAAGTTATAATAAAGGTAAATTATATGATTATTTAAGTTAAACAGATTTAAATTTTTTACTTTCAGTTACTGAAAAATTTATTAAATACACGGATAAATAATACAAGTACGTTTTAAGTCTTGATTATTAATAAATTTTAATCGCTTATTATATCTGTAACAATTAAGAGAAATTATTCATAATATTAAATTACAGCAATATTTAATTCCTGATCTTATATTTATATCTCATTTACTGAATTTGGATATATTGGTACAAGCAAAATAAAAGTAATGAATATCTAATATTCTATAAAAAAAGAAAACGCATTATATCATTAGTATTTTTATATTCAAGAAGTGAACATATTTCTATTTTAAAAATTAATTTTGTAATCGTAAAAAAAAATTGGAAATGATAATTTTACATCATGTGTCGTTTAAATGCGTATTATGCTAAATTTTAATTTAATTCCATTTTGAAAATATATTGTATGGTACATTAGTTTAAAATATTATTTATATTATAATACTGCATTATATTTTAATGAAGCTTCCAATAACTTGTTTTGGGTTCTGATTTTTAATTTTTGTAAGGTAAAAAGTTAATACAGGTATGTTTTAAAATTTAGTTCAACAAATGTAAGATTTTTAAAAATTATTGCATTATGTGTTGTTGTATTATGTATTATTCCTAAATTTCGTGTTAATATATAATAAATATTGCGATCTGATAGTTTTTAAAATTTGTGCAATATTTTATAATGTTTTATTTTATTATGTGCGGCCAAAATATAAAATGGATATGAATATTAGAGATATTTCGATCTTTATATAGTTTTTTATAAAAATTAAACATATGCTCTACTTTTATTAAAATAATAAAACGAGAAATGGTAAAAATAATGTTTCATTTTAATAAAAATCTAAGTATATATCATGGTGAAATATATGTATATTTTTACAAATGTTTAATTGTAAATAAAAATTTTATTTTGAAAGATATTTTGTTTTGTGGCTAGTTTGGATGGTTTCTCTTGAGAACTATTTTAAAAGAAAATATAAGTTAATACAAATAATATTAGTGATAAATAATAATAATATACGAAAAAATGCATGAAGTGTGGGGGACAAGTAGGGCTGTGTATGTACCATCATTCTTTTGCTATAGAAAGTAAAGATTTGGGAGGAAAAATTATTGTTAAATTTCTCATGTTTGTAAATTAAATATTATTGTATTACTTAAAATCTCTCACTTGATTTAGAAAATACCACACAAAATGCATTTGAGATATTGTAGCCAAAAAAACTATGATATCAAGCTTCAAAAATTATGATGTTAAACCTCAAAATTATTGTGTTAAGCACAAATGAATATTAAATTTTTAAGAAACAATGTCCCACAGCAACAACAAGAAATGTTAAATATATTAAGCATTTACAACATTAAATTTGAAACTACCCCAAAGCACTTCTGTATTACTAATTGTATATTACTCACCATTATGACAAAGGGTTTCAAGACTTAATTGAATTCTTGTAACAGAAATTCACAAAAATGTTAAGTTTATTATCAAAGAGTGTCTAAAAATGAAGAAATATTGTAACATTTTTTTTAACTCTACATCCTATGCATTTCTAACATGGAAGTAGAAAAGTTGTAAGTTATTCTTTATTTTACATATTTTTAAATTGATACTTGTAAAACAATTGTTTACCAATATATAAATCTGTTTCGCGAATTAAAAACAAAAGACGCACAATGAAGGAGTTACATGATTGTAATAAAATTACGTATGCAAAGACATTTGGACCGAACATGCAAGTAATTAAAATTTGGCGTACAATGAATGAATAGCCGGAGCTACAGCACGTCGGAACTGTCCACTCAGCAGGTATATGTAAGAAGCGATTCTCCATCTAATGGTCAAATTTTCTGTTGCATTACAATGTAGGATATCTTTCAACGACTAAAATAATGCTTGGCTGTATGATTAGAGCTCATTACGAGCAACTGTCAGAGTTTGAGAGAGGTCGTATCTTTAGATTGAAAGAGGCAGGTTGGGCAAATGGGAGAATCGCTCGTCATACGGGTCGAAGCGATTAGGCGATTAGAAGATGCTTGCAAGAATGGTTGGACAGTGGCCGATTTCAGAGTCAAGATGGTAGCGGTAGACCTGGGGTCACAGCAGATCGAGAGGACAGAGTAATGGTCAAATCATCTATCACATCACCTTATTCATCGTTACCAACCATCAGACGTGCGACTCGCCCACGAGTGTCCACCATGACCTTTCACAGGTGGCTGATAAAACGAAATCTTCGCTCGTACCAACCGCTACGCCAACTGCCACTCACGCCTGCACACTGTCGAGCCAGATTACAGTGGTGCTTGGCTCGATAAGGTTGGAATAATGCTGACTGATGATGTATAGTGTTTGGCGATGATTTTAAGCTGCGCTCTATATGTAGACATACACATTATATATCTTATATGCTGCTCTTATATATGCTCATAATAATATAATATCTAACATAATATTATATAATAATAATAATAACATCTCATATAATGTATATAATATGTATATGTATATACATGCTCTGTATATACATATATGCTCTGCTCTATGTATACATATCTGTATACATATATGCATATATACATAATAACCATATACATATATAACCTGCTCTTTCTTTCTATATATATAATATTATTGTAATATTGATATTAATAATGTATCGGCAATATTATGTATGTATGCATGCGTACGTATATAATATTGACAATAATATTTTAATATATGTATGTATATGTATGTATACATACATATATAATATGTATATCTTGTGTGTATGTATATGTGTTGATGACAACATATGTATGTATATGCATAAAATATATATATTTTATGCTCACATATATGTAATATGTGTTTATATACTATATGTAATTTATATACATATACATATATGTATTTATATATACATCCTCTAATAACTAACTATATATATACATATGTCTATGAAATACATATACATGTATATATATGTATATACATATATAAATACATATACATATGTATATATATACACTTTTACATATACACACATATATACACACATACACACATATATAATATATATGTACACACATACACATATAATATATGTATATATATGAAACATACACATTATATTTGAAAGCATATCGCCAATATTGACTGATGATGACCTCTCTTACAGGATGTTCCTAAAGTAAGTTTAGTTATTTTGTTTCACAAGGAAAATTTATTGCATAGTAAAATGAGCAATGTCATCTCGAATTATACATTTAGCACTTTTTTCGATATAGTTGGAATTGACATTGAGCACATTGATCGTAGCGTTGCACATTGGTAGTGGTTTGAAAATCCCTCTGTGGTAAAACTCGGTGCTATGTGATGCAAAGGACTGTCGTACAGCTTGCTGTTTCTCAGTATTATTTTCAATGGACTTGAGCAGGACTAATACGCAGTGTGGACTCCACATCTGACACTCTTATGCACCTTTACGCTAACACTCATCTCCTCTACTCCAGCAGTGTTGTCTTCGTTCGTAGATGTAGAGAAACGCACACTTCGATCTTCATCCTCCACACTCTGCCTCCTTCACTGAACCTTCCTTCACGTATGACGCTGTCATGCTCCTAATCACTAATATCTTGTCCTGTACTCTAGAAATGTTGTTTTCATTCGTAGATGTGGAAGGACTCCCACTTCGTCTATACTCTGTCTTCATTCGTTGAATATGCAATACCAGCGTCCAACCATTTGACGAGACAGGACCTGTTCGCACTACATGGTGTGTAGGCGTTCATGGAAGACCAATTAAGCGTGCCCATTCATATCGGATAACAGCATACACTTCCATTTCCACCATGTTGCCAATAACATCTCGGTCACATTTGTGTGCTGCTACTCTCTGCCCTTCGTCGTATTGCGCTTGCTTCATTCCTCCTCTGCTCGTGTTACTTCCGTCGTTGAACCAACAATGGGTGTGAATTCTTATAGTGGTTGTTTCTTTTATTTAGTGTACCATATGCTCTTTCAAAAAATGATGAAACTTATATATACTTTCGAAAAATCCTTCAAAAATATATACATATTGATCTTGCTCCAATTATCTCAATCATATACATAATCAGCAGCTTTTTATATTACCTGATTTTATAGACAACGAAAGTATTATAGATTTCATATAATTGAGTGTTGTACACACATACCAACACACTCCTGTTACTGAAACGCAATTGATATTTTTCGTACTGACAAAAACTTAACTTCGTTCTCACAAATACCGAAAAGTTTATTCGTTGCCTAACACTAGTATGAAAGTTTTTTTTTTCAAAAATATGTATGTATAAATTACATTGATGGTTTTTACAAAAATATGTGACTAAAGTAATACATAAAATATTGAATTATTATCTCATTGCAAAAGATAAAATACCAATTCAATTTATCCGCTAGGAAATATTAAAATAGGTAATAAACAAGGAATAGAATTTACAATGTATCTGTTTTAAAGTCTTAAACTGTTTTTTTTTAATCAAAATTGAAATAATGGAAATTTTTAAAGAGTAAATTGTTTTCAAAGAATAGGAAATTTTTTTGGTGTTTTTTATATTAATGAATAATAAAAAGTGTATTAAAATAGTTGAACTGCTTTTATACTTTTACAACCTAATTAATGGTTTGTATAAATTCATTGAACTTCAAAGATTACTGAAAAAGGACATTATACAAATCATTTCCATCTGAAACTAAATTCATTTTCAACTTAATGGTCATTTATAGCACAGGCTAAATTGCAGAATTTTTAAATATTAATAAGTGAATAAATTTATTAAATTTATGTATCAATTATTTAATTAAATAATTATAATTCTTTTTTTTAAAATAATAAAAACTGACGTGTTTTGTTTTTATTTTAGTTAAAGTTGCGCATGGAAGATATTTTAAATATAGTAGATGAACTTCGTATTTCTTCATCAAAACTAAATGAATAGACAAAGTTTTAACTAAGGAATAACTGAAATGTGAGCTTTTACAACTCTTATCTAACTTCTCCATCGCAACAAATGATAAACTTGATTTTATTCATACGAATATATGATACATGGCTGCCTTTTAGTTACTTAGTATAAATGAAGTAAATCGAAGCGTATATCCGGGGCTTACCGGTTATTACTATACCGCAATTTAATAAAAAGTGATATAAGTAATAGTCTAAATGATCTAAAAGATCTCAACCAGTTATTATGGAAAATTACTTATTTATGACTCTGCTAAAAATCAATTATGTATGATAATTTCAAAAAAAAATTAGTTACTTTCAGATTAGTTCACAATTAAAACTCTTCGAGAATTGTTTTTCAACTATAAAATTTTATATTGATGGATTTTTATAGATAGTTAAATTCGGAAGAGCATCGCACATATTTCGTATATGCTTACCTGTAAATATTAATCTCTATTTTTGTAACGTTGAAATATCATGGGTCACCTGAAAATTAAATTTGCCAAATGTGAAAAAAGAACATGAAATGAATATTTCATTTCATAATCCACGTAAATTTTTTTCCCTCGCTATTCTTGTGGTCATGGTAATCCAGGGGTGATGGTCAAGAACTCGTGGCCAGAGTTCTTCCCGTCTTGGTTCGTGGGTTCAAGCCCGGATGCTTCAATCCCATCTTGTGGAGGGGCTAAGGCACGTTAAATCTGGTAGATATCCCAAGTCCCATCCCGTAGGCGTGGAAGTTTGGAGAGGGTGGTGCCAGCTCAAGTGTTGTCCTCGTCACTTGACTGATGTTCAAAATTACAAGGCCTACTGTCAATACTTCTAAGTACGACCTTCATAAGCAATCACATTCTTAGAAAAAAAATCGTAATGCAAACGTTTTGAGAACCGATAAATTTTTGAAGTTATGGAATATCAAGATATCATTTCCATCTTTTTATCATTTTTTTTAAAAGATGTTTTAACATTCATTCACGATTCTTATGCCATTTATTAATATTTTAAAAAAATATTCCTCTAACCAAAGCTGCCACGATACCTTAGTGGATATAGTTGTGTGTTCCTGGTCTGCGTTTTTTCCCATCGAGTCATGGATTTGAGTCCAGATTTCAATAAAGATCCGTTATATAGCAGAGATGATGCACTTTAAATCTGTCTAAACTCAATTTCTTTATGTTGGAGTGGTGAGGAAGATCATATAATAGGTTGTCAGTGCAAGTTTCGTCTTCAACACATGACATAAGTTCAAAATTTCGTGGTCTATCGCCAATTACCATCGAGTTACTTTCTGGAACGACGTTAATATAGCAAATCAAATCAGTCCAAAATAAATAATTTCCCCGAAATTAAGATACTTCAGGAGATAGTCTTATGAATTTTATAACCACCAAATTGTAGATACGAGCCTCAATTCCATCACTGTAATAATTAGGTTCTTATACAGGAAAACATCAAAGTCTTTAAATTGTTTAGGGAGAGGAATCATATAGAATAAGTTCAAGAATCATCCATACCATCTAATCTCAATTTAAATTGCTTATGTACTGTCAAAAGGTTTTTGTGTATCTCCAATTTAAAAAAAATTAAAAAAAACACGATGGTATAAAATTATCTTCCAAAAAATATTGATAAATCTCTAAAAAGAGAGTGAAACGGCATTTTTGAGTTTCAGATCGTGAACACGTTACATAGCATCAAAAACGAGTTATGAGCTTGAGCCTTCATTAGATCTAAGATTCCATACTCAGAGGAGATAACTGTAACAATTTTACTCTTTAAATGAGAGTCCTTGTGTATTGTGATCTAGGAATCTGGTGTGTGAGATGTCAACTCAAGTGCCATCGATCTCTAAATATTGTTTGAAAATCGGGGGTCTTTCTCCAATAGTTCTGAGGTTGATGTAAACTGATGTTAATCTAATACAAGATAAAAAAAAGCATCCTTAGGGAAAAGTAATAAAAGTGACATCAGAGGAATTCAAAAACACTATTTCAAATTCTATATTAGTCCCAGTGAGTAATCCCGGTAATCTAGTGGTCAGAGTCGCCCATTTATGACCAGCATTGTTTCGCTCAGTCTTGGTTTTACCCTTGTCTTGGGGTTCGTTCAACCGTGGGTTCTGGTGCCACTTAGGTCCCGCCGGTTAGTGAAGAAAATGCATGTTAAATCTGTATTAGTGCCTCTCCGGTTATTGCTATGCCGCAATCCAATAAAAATTATTTGTAATATGGTCTAATCTAATCTAATGTAATCTAAATGTAATCTAAAAGAACTCCCATATATTATTAAAAATTAATTTTTGACTCAGCGGAAAAGCCAGATATGTAGCCAAATCTTTCGAGGGTCTAAGTCCTTCCGTTAGTATGGTCTAGAAGTTTGGAGATGTACAGAAAGACCAGGGTAGCCTAGTGGACTTACTTCTTACGTAATTTCCATTGAATTGTGGGTTCGAGCCCTGATACCACTAAAGACCCGCCATGTAGGAATACGACCGAGGCTCAAAGTTACGAGATTTATCACCAATAGAATTTACATTAATTCTCAGTGAAACGTTAATAAACAATCACTCACTCATATTGGAGAGCAGTGTACCATCTCAGGTACCGTTCTCGTCACTTGACCGATTGTTGAACATTACGAGGTACGTTACTTATAGCTCTCGTGCTGCTTTAAAATGCAACATTAATAAACATTCAGTAAAGAAAAGGTAGTTCCAATTCAGAGTATCCGAGCTATGTAATATTCTTAAAAATCTGTGAGATATTTATATGTGAATGTGGTTATAATAGTTTAAATCATGTTTTGGATATAAACAGAATAACTGTATATTGCCAAAGCTGTCTGGCTAATTTTCCTAAGCGATGAAAACTTACATATCGTTGCAATTAGTTTTACATTTAAATATAACTGTGAATTTATAGTTAAAATAAATGTTTCACAAGTTATGTTGTGAAAATTATACATATTGTACATTTGCTAATCGTATTACAAGAGAAAAGTTCTCAATAAATCTCTTTTATAATTAGTTGTTACAAGAGCGTGTGGTTTAATTGAATGCATTAAATATTAATTCTTATTTAAAACTACGTATTCTTATACTAGTAAAATTTAAAAGTTAGTTATATGATCATTTATTTAAAATATGCTGAATTTCAGAATTTAATATAAGCATACATACATACAGATTACATTAAAAAACAACAAATACAAGAACATCATTCTTTGAAATTTTCTCCTGGATATCGTAACAAGTCTGGCGGTTTTACGCCATAGTTAAGGTATTCAAGTATGATGTTACATATAAATTACTCCATTTTAAAATTACGTGCTTTTAAGGTAAAAACTTTTTCAGTCCTTGCATTGCAATTTCTTCCAGACGCCCAGACATCACAAAATACTATTCTGCAGTAAAAAGGATTGAAAGTTTCGCGTCAAATTATGCGAAATAAAAAAAATAAAGCATTGAGCTGTGCTGAAACGGTTATTCCGTTAATGTGAAACTCCCTTCAAAGTTGCCAACTCGTTATTTTTAAGGTCACAATAATTTTTGGTGTTTTTGAACATAGAAAATAAAATAACAAAGGTTGATTGATTGGGTTTATTACCGCCACACTAGTAAAAGAACAAAGGAAAATGTCCAAGCAAGCTTCTATCCTCCAACCAGAGAGGTGGTCGTGGTATCCTAGTGGTCATGTTGCGAACTCGCAACCGGCGTTGAATCGAGGACTCCAGTCATAATGCCACAAAAGACCCGCCGGGTAACGGAGCTGTAAGTTATATCTGCCAAGGTTTATGTTCTCCATTGGCGTGGTGAGTAAGTGTAGAGAGGGATGAGCCAACTAAGTTGTCGCTCTCGTCACTAATCGTTACTCATCAAAATTACATGGTTCGTCGACGTTAGTCCACGCGAATTATATTTATCTAACAGTAATCTAACAGTGATTATTAAATCTAACAGTGACGTTCATATGCTATCAATCAATCAGTGCCATAAGACCACCTATTTATAGTTTACCTTAATGTAAAGCCTTGAGAGAAGTTCTATTACCGTAATTCATAATAGCTATAGTAATTCTAAATAACACTAATAGGGGGTTTGTCAATCAAAGTCACATTTTTGTTCATATATAATTTGATTTAAAATATGAATTCTCCCTCTTCACACATTCACACAAATATATATATATATATATATATATATATATATATAGGTTTTAAAGAAAACACCGAATTTAATCCTCTAAGAGTTATGTACATACAATTTCGTATGGTAGTGAATTCGCCGAAAAGGATCCCAACGTATTTTCTCTCCTTCAAGCGAGGCTTTGAATCTGGTTTTGAATGTATTTTACCAAACCTGATGCATAAGTGAGAGGGGTTGCGACGACACAGTGAGCTTTGACAGGAAAATTTAAGGCTCATATGGGAACCTTACTCTTTCACAGAAGTTTCGCCATGGCCACGCAACCGTTGCGAACAAGCAATCACCCGTCACTAATAAACAAAGACACCGAACTTAATAATAATGTCCTCTCCGTATGGATAAGCTGTTGTTGACCACCGCTTCTTACAAAGGGGAAGAAATCTGCTTTTCGAACAATTTTGTAAAGAGAACAGAAATTTTTTAGGAACAGCTTTACACAAAAAAAGTAAAGTACTTGGAAGGTCAATTATATAGTTATTAAGATTATTCTATATGCAAGGGACAGAATGGTTTTTATCTCCATTAATTATTTATTCAAAAACATATTGATATATACGAGTAGTAAATAAAATGCTGGTATTCATCAAAACTATTTTATGAAATTACTAGACATCTGCTTTTATTTAATTTATAATTAGATAATAAAAAAAGTTCTTGCAGTCTTCATCTAAGGTCCTTGTACGAGAATATAGTGGTAAGGGTCATGAGCTAGCAACATTAGAATAAGGCAATAGGAATAAACATAGCGGGGGTCTAACTGTATAGTTTTAGACATGCATTAAGCTAATCAAATCTCTATACTGTATAATGTCCAATTTCAGATAGTGGAATACCACGTCAGGCATTGTTCTCGTCTCTCGAGTGTCACAAATTTGCAATCCTGTTGTTAATAGGCTATCTAGCTGTAGAGTAACGTTATTTCAACTAAGCCTTTTTCTTTAAAAGAAGTATTTGTTTATCCTTAAGCAGAAAATTGCATTTTTAGTTAAACTTAACTGATTTCGTTTCAGAGAAGAACAGCCAGTTTAGTTCATTCAATACAGTCCATAATCAAAACAATCAATGCATCTACCTTCTTATTTATTAGCGCAGCGTGTGAAACCAAACAATGGATACTGAGTGAGTACTAATTTCATAAATTAGGGTTTAAAGAGTCAAATATAGCTATGTTTTGCCAAACCTTGTATATCTGTGATCTTAACGAGAGAAAGATGAAAAAAAAATTGAAAAATGGTAGACGAGAATTGTGAACGAAATAAGAAAAAAATTGCTTAAGTATTCCTGGGATGCATCAACCATGTTTATCAAAGACAGATAACCCCATGGTAAGAATCACTGCGGTATCTCGAAATCATGATACAAGTACTTTCCTAAAGATGGTAACTTGTTAAGGGAACAAAGACTATTGGAAAATATTCTGGTAACTTAACAATCACAGTAAAATGACGAGATTGACATCCAGTTTGGTATCCCAGTTCCCAATGTGACATCCACACCACTCCTCAAGAGGATTTTCAACCTCAAGTAATTTGACGTATATCTACCCACTATACGAAGTTCTTTGGAAGGACGAGATACACACTCGTTAACCTATGTTTGTAAGTTCCTTACTTAGCAAAGCGACAGCAGACATTATTTCGATCCGAAGAAGAGTATAAAATAAAAGCAACGTCATACCACACAAGATAATACTTTTATTATGCACCATTTTTTTTCATTGCCCCTAAGGTCTTGCCTTCCTTAGGTAAGTAAGACATTTATGACTTCTAGGTACCCGAGTGATTTTTCCTTTCTCCCACGAAGTTTACTAGAATATTTCCTTTTTCCCATGAAATTTACTAAAATAATAAGCAGTAATGATTCACTCTCAGAATGCCTAAACAATTCTTCTCTAAAATTAACCCTTACCCTTGTCATTCTATCTCTTCTATGTTCTTTTAAATTTCTTGCATATATAGAATTTCGTTCTTTTTCTTTTCTCAAACTAACGAGTATTTTGAGCAGTTTGGCCATGAATAATAATCATCCTCTCACCCACCACACTTTGAACCCAAGACTCAAAGACTACACGCTTGTGATTTCACCCTTAATATTGAAGTGATCTCTGATGAAGAAAATATTAAAGGAAAAGGAGTTCCCGCTTTACCTTTTTGCTAATTTACAAAAAATAAAAACGTTTAGTTGGTTGATTATTTATTACTTACGAACTAACGCAACTAAAGAAAACTCTAGGTCTATTGACGACGACGTCAAACCCAGTCAATTAAACCCAGTCAAGTATCGAATATTACAACTGCAGTCAAATGACAAATACGACATCCGAGATGTCTATAACCGCTCTCCTAACTTCCTCATCCCCTCGGAGTGAAAATTTTGAGCTCTGATTGACTTATGTGCATCAGAGAGCCCCGTTATACCACGAATCATAAGTGGCATCAGAGCTCCTACTAACGGGTGGACTAAAACAAGTACAATCAGTTATGAAATGTGTACCCAATAAATATTTTAGTTGAATTTTTTTCATAGCTTTCAAATAAGTAATTAAAAGAATGATATATATATATATATATGTGTGTGTGTGTGTTGTTATTATTAATTCACGAGAATTATTAAATTTGGAAAATCTTGATTTTAGTTCCTGAATTTCCTATTGGGTTTTCGAAAAGAATTTTCGTTTTTTTGGTGTTTTTCTTTTTAATCATTTTAGTTTTCAATTTTGATTTCTTACTTTTGGATTTTTGTTATTCTTTTTTTAAAGATTTCCCGTTTTTGAAGTTCTTTTTAATTTTCTATGAATTCAAATTTTCAAATATTTTTTTCAATTTACATTTTCTTAGAGTTTTAGCCATCTTTTAATAATACATTTTGTTGATAGGGATAGTTAGACCTAAATTTCTAGAAGATACTAGCTAAACAGTTTGATACCTGTTACAACATTGAAAACATTCTCTTTCTATTTTCGAAATATTTTAGGTTATCAAAAAGTTTTAAAAAATTCAAATTTCTTGATATTTAGTTTTCCTACTCTTCTGATTTATTATATATATATATATATTTAAATTTGTGAAGAAGCTTTGAGATAGGAGATATTGATCTGTGATTTATATAAGAACTACTCTTCAAAAAACTGGTAAAATAGAACGATCAATACTAGTTAAAATATGTACACTCTACTGGTTTACCATGAATATATCTACACAAATGAGATTTGGAAAGCTTACACGAAAAGATTATTTTTGAAAAATTCAACAGTGGAATAATGAATCAAAAGTGTGAGTCTCACAGTTGACTTTTTAAAATCCTTTCTTTATCCCTTTTTATTGCCGTGTTCATGAAAAGTATAGCAGCTTTTATAATTAATCGTTTCCATTAAAGTCTTCTGAGCCGTTTCTGTCTCGACAAACATCATAAATTGGGAAAGTCGTTAATGCGACAGATACTCAACAGCTTAAGCATCTAGAGATCAGGATAGAATTTATTTATTTTCTAACTCAAGAAATCATATTAAAGAATTCAACTGAATATTTTAAGAAATATGTGGATTACGAAATATACTAAATACTGCTTTCAAAGAAGATCAAAGTACGCTTCGGAGGGTGGGGGACTTCCAAGTACTGCTTATAAATATTAAATAATAGGCACTGCGAAAATAACTGTTAATGCTTATAAATGGGGTAAATTCAGAATTTAAAATTTCGCAATCTTGAAACGAATTATTTAATGCAAAGGATTACGAAAATCTTACATGAGCAACGTATTTTTGATTTTTCTAAAATTGCTTTTATGCTATTAAAATTGAGACATCGCATGCATAATGCATATCGTAAAATATTTCTCTCTTAGTATTGCCATAAATTAAACTACTGTTCATGAATTCTTTATTACCTCAACGCATTCTGTTTTTCTGCAAATTAAAATAAAAAAAGAACTTGCAATAAAGTTGTTATGAAACAACTTTTTAATCTTAATTTATTATCTTTTGTTTTACTTTTGTTGTAATATTATTACAGTTTGGATAAATTATTTGTATAAAAAAGTTAGAACTGAATTATTGTTTGTGTAGAAAGCCCCTTAGTGTACCCATGTATTAAAAAATATCAATAAAGGTATTTATCAAATTAAATATTCATTGCTGAATAATCGTTCTCCTCCCCAAACTAATATTCGTGACCGCCATTGTGAACTTATCTTTTTTTTTTAGTCAAGTACATGCATCGTGAATCTAGAGATATTTTTCTTTCCCATGGGGTTTACTGTTTATGGTATACACAGGTGACGCACCCCCGGGAAACCAAAGAAATCATTTTCTATTTTAATATCTTCTTGTCAACCTATTTTAACTTTTTCCTGCTGTTTAAATGAGGGACACTCAATGTCTAACACAGCATGTGGGCGTGGTAGCTGAGGGCCAGCATCGCTTTCGATAAGTCCAGAACTCGTGTCCTGATGTCTCTAAGAACAATATGTGTAGAGCGGTTGATGCATATTTAATGTGGTCGAGGTCCAAGTTCTCCTGTTGGTATGATTTATAAATTAGAAGAAGGAGGGAATATCTCATGCCTTCCTCACTCACTTGACCGAATTTCAAAATTTATCAAGTATGTCTTCACTAATTCTCGTATTGTTTCTAAGTGTGACACTATAAGCAATCATTTGGCGCAGCATAGCGAAATTTGGATCTTGCGCGAGGAACCTAACTCTCATACACTTACGGAAAAATAATTTCCGATTTAAAATATACTATAACCAGTTATCTGTATATCATTGGAAGCAAATAGTACTTAAAAATCAGGCTATTTAACAGTCATCTGGTATCTTTCTTGTATTAAGAGACTTAATACATTTTTCAATGGTTCTTCATTTTGATTATTTTCCTTTTTCTGAAAATAATTCATTGTGTGGTAATGATGCCGCGAAAGGAGTTCTTAAAAGAAGACTGTTCTCGACTGAGTTAAATACCTTTTTTTAATTTCATGCCTAGTCCTTAATGTTTTGTTTCTTATTCTAGTGCGTTGTTGATTAATAACTTTTCACCCATGGTTTTTTTTTGGTCTTTTATTTAGTCATTTACAATGCATTAAATGTAAATGTTTTTTTAGGCATTTGCTTCTGTTTCGTGGTTATCTTTTCGAAAAAAGGTTTTGAGATTATATTAAAGGAAATAAACATATTTTAAAAACACAGCTTTAGTAAAAAGGTAAAAAAAAAAAAAACTACGAAAATTGGAAAATAGATTAAATACCAAATTAAAAAGGCATCGTAAAAGAAATATGCAAAATGCATCTATTTGGTGCTGAAAAGGTATATAACATAAAAGTACAAATGTAAGTAAAAGTAAAAATGTATATAACATAAAAGTACAAATTTTAGTTCAATTTAACAAGCTGTAGATACCATCACTCCGCACGATGGATCTTTTGTGGAATAAGAACTCATTAAGTCGAAATTTAGAGCTCGAAATCATGACTCAGTTTGAACAATGCAGTCCGCAGATCTCGAAAGATAACTACTGGGCTACTCGAACTTCTCCATGGATGAGTTCGATTCCACTCAAGAATATCGTATTGCAAAACAGAAATATTTCTGAAAAAAAAATGCAATTTATCTGTATCTCACGTTTCTCATTGGTAATGATGTGGGAATATGGGAATTAAGTAGATACCTAAATCTTGAGGTTTACTATAACTTTGTAGTTTTGAAGTGATTTTAAAATTTTTAGCTGTGTGTGTGTGTGAATGCAACTGGGATTGCTTATTTACGTCGCATTGAAATAAAATACGAGTGCTATTGGTGATGAATTGAATTTTGAACCTCGGTCAAGTGACGAAAACGATACCTGAGTTGGTACTTTCCTCTCCAAATTGGCACACCACGCTAACGGGAAAACTTAGGATTTCAAGCAGATTTAGCGTGTACCATTCCCGCTACATAGTAGGTCTCAAGTTATGTTAAGGACTCGAACTTTCGACTGGAGGGAAACAAATCTGACTGCTAGTTCGAGACCATGACCATTAGTTACCGTGGCTACTTATTGGTACTAATATAGAGTTAATACCTCTCATGATGCTGTTAGACGAAGTTAATTCTCACAAAAACTATCAAATTTGTTTTTCTCGGAATAGTGGTACATTACGTAAAGAAAATGATTTTTTGTTAGCATCTTACTGAGAAGCAGCACAAGGGTAACGAACCTCAATCAGTGGACCTCAATTTTGAACCTCAGCGAAGTGATGAGAATGACATCTGAGCTCCACCCCCTCTCTAAACTTCCTCTTCACACCCATTCGAGGACTTGGGATCTCGACCAGATTAGAATCTCGGTGAACGTGGATTATCCTAGTTATACGAGGGGTATCACTTGCCATCTGATCTTGAATCCACAACTCACCGAAAACCGCCGTCAATGAGTCCGTGACCATAACCTGTAGGCAACCACGTTCCACAGCCTCAGCTGAACAAACACTCATTGAAGCATTTCAAAAGCACTTTGAAAAGATTTTCCTTATTTTTGAGTCCATAACATATGTGTAAGTTCGATTCAGACTTTTGGTAATTCCAATCAGTCATAGCATCTATTTGGGTTTCGTATAAAAATAGGAATTCACCGATCTAAAATAAATGCAAATACTTTGACTTAATTCAAAGGTCCTTAAATTTTATATCGGGAATAGAAATGCGGGATTATAGGACTGACTGATCTCGTAAATGTGAACCTCGATCATGTGACGATGATGACCCTTGAGCTAGCACTCCCTCTCCTAACTTCCACACCACACCAAATGGAAAACTTGGGACTTCAAACAGATTTAGTGGTGCAGCAGCAACTTAATGACGGTTCTTTTGTGACACGAAAAGAATCTAAAACCACAACTTCTCGAAAACAGTACCAGCCGCGTGTCCATGATCATGACCACTAGGCTACAGCGGCCGCTATTGGTGATGGAATTGATCATTTTGAACCTCGTTCAAGTGACGAAGAGGACACCTAAGTTATCACCTCTCCATGCAAACCTCTACACTACGTCAATGGGAAGACTTGGTTTGGTTTTATTAATGTCACACTAGAATCAACACGAGGGCTAATGATGAAGGACTTTTTAATTTTGAAACTCTGTCAAGTGACGAGGTCGACCCTGATCTGTTCTCTCCTCTCCTCACTTCTACACCCCGTTAACGGGAGGACTTTTGGACCCAACAGGTTTAACGTGCATCAGTCGCAGCTACACGGTGGGTCTTTAGCGGTATGAAGGCTCAAACCCACAAATCGATGAAAACCTCTCGAACCCGCAACTAAGCTACCACTAGGCTACCGTTGCTCCACCAAAGGTAATACTTAAGACCACAACAGAATCAACTTACTTCAACCCCGCTACATGATGGGCCTTCAGTGGCCTCAGGACTCGTAGCTAGGATCCGATGGAAACAATGCCAAAGTAAGCCGGTGTTCATGAGCACTATTCTTCCGCTGCTGATAAAAAACTCGGACAACTATCAGCGAAGGTCGTTTTAATATTTAACCGCATTCAAACTGATGGTGACGACACATGTGCTGATATTTCAGTTAGTATTATTCATCTTTAATTCGACATCGCGGTAATTGACTCAAATAACTCTAATTTATTTGGCCCTCAACAGAAAATCATGGAACTATATACAGGTCGAGAATGCCGAATAAACTGCATCTTACTCACCAAACTTCCACGTCATGCAACGGCCAAGTTAGATTGTGTGTGTATATATGTATATATACATATATGTGTGTGTGTGTGTGCTATAGCCTTCTATATCACACAGAGTGAAATTTATATTTTAACCATCACTCACTGATCTCGAAGGATCATATATTTCCACCCCCACACACAAACACACCGCAACTCCTCCTTAAACTGAGAAAATGCAATAGACGAAAGTTAATAAGAATGCATAGTTATTATCTTAGAATGAGTAATAAAACAAATTACTTATCATTATCGCCAATTTCCTTTGTTTGCTAATATGTTCAACATAATAAATTATGAATAACCTTAACTGTTTTACTTTTTCCCAAATTCGATAAAAAAAAAATATCAAATTTTTATTATATATTTTTGGCCATTTTACATTTATAAGTGGGAAAATATTGTTAGAATTAATATTTCTAATAATGTCAAGCATTTAGTACATTTTTTTTGGAAATAAAATGTTTTCTCTGAAAATTGTATTTTCATTTAAATTTTCGCTTAATATGGAACTTGAATTTGCAATTGGCCATAAAATATACAATTAAAAAAATTTAGAGTAACTCTCCATTACACTAAATAATTACATTTACTTACTTACTCTATACGTCTAAACTGATGATAAAATTTAAAAAAAATGATGGGGGAAGAAGTGAAAGAGAGAGAAATCAGATTGCCCGAATGACTTATGGTAAAGGCATGAAAAGAGCGGTCTCTAAGTAAAGAGTTAAAAAGTTCTCTCAAGTAAGATAAACGCGCTGCTTTTACGAACGGTAAAATTTCCCCTGGACTTAAGCAACCACATTATTCTTAAAAATTTTACACAGGAGAAGATATCTCAAGTATAATAAGAAAATTATTTTGTTATAATTTAATCTCAGTAATTTTTATAAAACTATATTAGATAAGATGATAGATAATTGAATACGAACGACTAGCATAAGACTAACTAGCTAAGACTTCATATGAAACATATAAAAATTATATCATAGCAAATGATGTTTTGTAAAAAAAAACTATTTTCATTTATCGGGAATGTAATGAAATTATTTTTCGTGCATTTCCAACATAGTTTTTTAATTTCTTCAGGCAACTATGTGACGACTTCCACAAGGAGAAATGAGCTAATTTTAGGCCCAGGTGATAATAATCCTCACTTTTTTTAATTAAAAGCAATGAAATTCATACTTCCGCTTTGATATATGTCTGTACTTAAGTACCAGGTTACGTAAAAAGTCACATTTATACGCATAAATTATAATGTATAAGCAATTAGTAATCAATAGCTGTACTTACAATTTAAGCCGCGTAAAGTACATCTTACATAAATAAAATGAACACACAACACTTTTAAAATTTCCTGTGCCTGAGTTCTTATAATCATAATAATCGAAACACTGAACATATTTATAGTGTCAAAATTTGAATTCAGTTAAACTTTTAAAAATTAAATTTTATGAATAAATTTTTTTTATACAAATTCTTCGCAATTCCTAAGATTTATGAGTTCACTAAAATTTAAGAAAAATAATTAAGTACATTGTATGCGGAATAGTTTAATTTTATAATATGAAAGATAAATATTCAATGAATATGGTAGATTCTGAGGATAACTGAAAAAGCATATTTCGAAATAAACGCAATTACAGGTATTTTTTTCCATTTCGTAACATGTTCATTTAAAAATTTGAAGTTAAATTTTCCAGCTTTTTATTAATCAAGTTCTCAAAAGCAATATATTAAGGTAATCAGTTAATTAAGTGCCCAAGAAAGTTTAACACCGAAACAAACAAAAGCATATGAAGCATTTTATTGTTTCATTTACCCCAGTTTGACTTCCGAAAAATTAGGACATTCAGAATAACTTTTCTGTTAATTGATTTACGATTCGTAGAACTGAGACTTAAAAATATTTTTTAAATGATTGTTAGATGATTTATGTCATCGAACGATTGCTCGCTTTCTTCTTCTGTACAACACTAACGTTCGCTAATTACAGCCAATAGGTCTTGCAATTTTAAGCTACGTTTCGTGACGAATTAGAACATGGTTAATTGATTTATTGTTCATTCGTGTCTCATTCAAATAACGCGAGGGCTATAGATGATGAAATTCGTAATTTGAAAGACGATCAAAAA
>BMAW01042317.1:398268-500082 GCA_019974015.1 Nephila pilipes | reverse complement strand
ATAGAAGAGGGGTGTATATTGAAGGTGATAATAAGTAAATATATAAATGACATCAAAATGAAATGTTTTACATGGTCAGTCTCGTTATTTACTTGCCACATCGTGGGAAAAGAAATATATTCTAAATTCAACAACGCAAGTCAGAATCTTCAACATTATCTTGATAAAGTTTTAAAAAAGCGGTTCAAAAGGATTTAAGAATTCCTTTTATAACCAAAAATTTAACTTCATAAAATTTTCAATCGAAATGTGTAGTATATTTTCCTATCTCAAATTCCAATATTCTTTTGTGATCCGGAAGGTACTATTTATAAAGTATCTCATTTTTTGTTGTTGTTTTATAAGGAAACAGATTCGTGTGATGAATATATCGAAAAAACTATTAATCATACCTGTGTTTGAAGAGAAGGAATGAAAAAATCAGTTTGCAAGTTTCTACAAGAATATAAAGAAATACCAAATCTAAAAGGGCCGTAGGTTAAGTTTTCAATATTTATTCCCACCACGCAATGTATAAAACAAAATATTTAGATTTATTATTTTTTTCTTGAAATTCATTCATTATTTTTCTTTCTTTCTTTAAAGTGATAATATTTTGATTGAACACAATTTTGCATGTAAAATGTAAATGAAGAATTAATATTATATGTCAGATTCAGTTGAAGAATAATACACACATTGAAACATAATTATCAAATTTTTATTATTCCCATCTCTTACTTTTTAAATATTTTAATTTCATTAATGATAAAATTAATTCTGAATTTTATATTTATCACTATTTTTACAAAAACAAAGGGGAAAAAAATTAATAGAGTTCTAATACTTTTTATTATAAATCAATCCTGCCATATTTTTCAGCGTTTTTCATATTAAGTACATATTTTCATTGGCTGTAGAGAGTTTTTTCTAATTAATTAATTAATAATTAACTGTCTAAATTCATGTAAAGGGATAATTACAATTCATAGCTTTTAATCTCAAAAGAAATTTTTGAATTTGCCTGTCTTGAAATATTAAACCTAAATATTTGTATTATTAAGAAGCTAATTTATAAGAGAACTTTATTAAAATTAAGTATTTGCTCATTATAAGCCAAAAGTTGCCATTTAAGGTTGCTATTGATTCCTTGAAATATCTTACTAGCCCCAAACGTAGAAGAAACAGGAGAACTACTTACGACAGATCACGTAATTTTAAATTTCGCTCATGTAACAAGGACGACACTAAGACTTTCACCTCCCTTTCCTAACTTCTTCGTCCATATATATACAGGGGTTGGACAAAAATATGGAAACACCTTTTAAAAAACATGTTTCTTTGCTTAATATGGTGTAGGAAACCCGTTGGCATCCAAAACAGCTTGCAGTCTTCTCGGAATGGATAAATACAGTTCCTGTATGTGTGCCAAGGGAATATTATACCATTCTTCCTGCAAAACGGTGGCAAGTTCAGATAACGATGTTGGCGGTGGATAACGAGAACGCACTTTCCATTCCAATGTAGACCACAAAGGTTCGATAATATTCAGGTCTGGTGACTGTGGTGGCCAGGGGAGATGGGACAAATCCTCCTCGTGCTCAGAAAACCAGTCCTGGACAATGTGAGCTGTGTGAACAGGGGCTTTGTCGTCTTGGAAGACACCAACACCATCGGGGAACAAAGTTTGTACCATGGGATGAACTTGATCTGCCAAAATGTTCACATAAGTCTTGGCAGTCATGTGCCCTGACACAGTTATCATGGGGCCAGCAGAGAACCACGATATGGCTGCCCAAACCATAACAAAACCCCCGCCATGTTTCACTCTTGGCAACAAGCAGTCTGTATTATAGGCTTGAGATGGCGTTCTCCAGACGTAAACTCGGCCAGAAGTGGGAAACAATGTGAAAGAAGACTCGTCAGACCATATTACACGCTTCCACTGCCCTATAGTCCAGGCTTTATGACTTAAACACCACCTTTTCCTGTTACGGGCATTAGCATCACTGATGAGTGGCTTCTCAATTGCAGCACGGCCAGAAATTCACTGTTTATGAAGCTCCCTTCTAATTGTTTTGGTACTCACAGGGTTCTGTAACGCAACATTCATTTCAGCAGTAACTTTTGCAGCTGTGGTCTTCTTATTTTTCGTCACAATTGCCCTTAATGATCGTCTGTCACGATCACTCGGCACACACTTTCGTCCGCGCTGTGATTTAGCAGATGATGTTTTTCCGCTTCTCAAATATGCGGAATAAATCTTCGATACAGTACCTCTTGAAAAACTAAACACCTCGGCTACCTTGCTTACGGAAGCACCTACCATACGTGCTCCAACAATTTCCCCACGTTCGAAGTCTGTTAACTCTGACATAATGCAATGACAACCTCACATAACAGTACTCCGACAACAACTGAACTGTTTAGCACATTTACGAAGTTGTATAGGTGGCGTTAGTAGTCAAAAACGCCAGCGCCACCTACATATTTCATTAAAATCAATCTTTCTTTTCAAACATGCATTTTACAAGGTGTTTCCATATTTTTGTCCACCCCCTGTATATGTCCGTGGGCACGTGTGTTCGTCATGTTTGTGTACATAAATATATAATATATATATTTACGAATTCATTAAGAATGAGTATATTTAGAAACATAATTTATATTCATATTTTACGCGATTTTACAACCCCGACTGAAATGCAAGATATTTACATTAACTTTGATAACATAAAAAAATTGTCTGCAAGCATAATATCCTAGGAGTTTTTTGAAAGTTATTTAAATCACCATAAATATAAATTTAAATAATTTTAATTTTAAAATTTTTGCTTATATTTTCTTTAAAACTATATCCTTTTACTTTTAGTTTTTAAATGTTTCTTTTAATTTTTTTTTACATTAATGCCATTTCTCTCTTTTTTTACAAGGAATTATTATAAACTTCTTATGCAGATTGAGGATCTTCTTGATCGAGAGATTTGTGTAAATTTTTTTGAAATGTATGGTGTCTCTTGTAGATTTGTGTTTTATCTTTTTTAATCTTTTGTATTGTTACTAAGATTGTTCTTTTTTTTTTTTATAAGATATATATTGTCACGAAGATGCAAAGAATTTTACTGAAATCATGAAAATTTAGATTTATTACTAGAGCAGAGCAACATTACGGGATTGCGAAAACTTATCTATAGCTGATGGGGCACACAGCCTTTATACACGCACAATATATTCGAAAAACATACAATCTGAATATTGAAGAAAGATCTCGAATCATCCAAATGATAAACAAAAAATAAATAATATTTTAAATTAAAAATCTAGTCTTTGGATGAAATTAACATGGCGGGAAATAGAAACCCGTACAGATGGAAGCCCGTACAGTCCGAAGCTCTGCCAACTGATACATGGAGATCGCTGGATTTCTAGCAGTTTGAAGAAATATTGTATACACTTACATATGGATCTTTTACTTTTTCTGTTTAGTAAAATTTGGTATCAGTTTAACTAGCATAAAATCCGTTTCGACTCAGAATCCAATTTTTAAAATTTTATGTTTCATTTTCATTATGGTTTTTCTTTCTATTTAATTATGTTTCTCTTAGCAGCTGCATGTATTATTTCTTCTTAGCACAGTTTTATCTTTTAACCATAATTTAAATTTAGTAAATTTTATTGTACATTTGTCTCTTCTTTGAATGTTTTGTTTCATAATGTTTTTCAATACCTCTCTTGTTTTCTTGTTTAATGTTTTTACGCATACAAATATAATCTCTGTTTCCTTTCTATTGTATTTTCTTTTAATATTTATAAAAATAATTAGTGTTATTTCGTTTTGTTATAAAAATATTTTTTCTTTACTTATAATTTCGTTTCTATGCTTTGGTAATTAATTCATTTAGATATTCCTTTATGTTTTTGATTTATTATATATATATATATATATATATATATATATAAAGAGAAGTGTTTTAGACGCTGGGCCATTTTTCTGAACATCATTTACGCTTCGTCTTAAAAATCTTTTAAGTTTTTCTTTTAAAACTTTTCAAAATTTTCTTTCTGGCCTTCTTTGTCAGTTTATTCGGCCCTCAATGGCACGTCTTTTGAATGTCGCGTCACGCATCGCATTTTTAATGCTCCCGATAAGTCTCATTACTCCGTTAAAATATCAGTTTAAAAAGCAATTTTTTCTTCGAAATGCTCTGGGAGGCTGGAAATATAATTCTACCGGGTGAAAATATATCAATCACTTCAAGACCAATGATGGCACATCACAATAGATGCTCCAAGTTATAAGGAATAGATTTGATTTTTTATGAGAAAAGTAATGCGATGTAGGAAATCAATATCTTTGGGATATGAGTTACAAATGCATCTAAATAGAAAATGGGGGGGGGGGATGAATTATATTTTTGAGTATTAGACTATTTTTAAGGCGCCAAAACTATATACTGCATATTTATTTTGAAAAGTATCGATGTTTTTTTAAAAAACTGTAGAAGAAGGTTTATTTTCTACTTTTCTCTTGTTTAATTTGAAAAATTCTTTTTCTACCGGAGAAATATTATAAATTAATAACTTCGAGGAGAACAATATAAATAATTATAATATAATGATTATTAATTATATGAAACTTGCTGTTTTCCTGAAAAATGTTAATATAAACTATTAACTTTTAATACGCCAACTGGTCAGGGATCAACTGGTGTTCGGGAATAATGTAGTCGTGAGTTCAAGTCCTGATTCCCCTAATGATCCGTCGTATAGCGGATATATCCTCATAAACCATAAGTCTGTTGGGGCTCAAAGTTCTAGCGTTAGTGTTGTTTGGAAATCAAGAGAGAGAAATTTTAGCTTAAATGCTGTCCTTGCAACATAACCGTGGTTCAAACCTACGTAGCTCGCTCCCAGGAAAAGCAATTTTCATCTGAGTGCGATAATAATAGAGTAATAAATCATGATAACTTCTGACTTATATGGACATTTTGTTTGTTCAATCAGTCAATCAATATACACTTATTGCCATAAAAATTTGCGCACTGAGAAAGAGTTGTCAGAATAAAATGAAATTTTACATACGTAAGTACAACGGTGACGTAAGTAAGTGATTACAAAATAAAAGCAAACTGATCTTTTACTGTAGGAAAAATTACAAATGAATGGATGTTTTTGTACTGTATTGGACCACCTAAAGCTTGATTGCATGATGTGATATAGTTGGGCATTGAGACATGCGAATCAAATCTAATGTCCTGCGAAATCTCGCTCAATAGTTGCTGTAAACACGCCTTTAATTCGAACAATCTGGTAGGCTGTCCAACTTTCCATCCTAAAAGATCCCAAATATGTTCGATCGGTGAAAAATCTGGGGATCGAGTAGGCCAAGGAAGGGTGGAAATGTAGCGGAGGCAGTCATGTGAAACCTATGTTGTGCATCGCGAGATACTCGTCGAGCTGACCGCCTGGTTTCCATCATCCCTATGATTCTTTCAGAACTCAGACTCCGATGAAGGAGTAATGACATCTCTAGTTTTAAAAAAATGTCCTTTTGCAACATATGAAATACACGTAAATAAGCTCTGATTACCTGTTTTATAATCCAAGAATAACGAAGTTCAACGCCCTCTGGGTACATTACGCCATGCGCAATCACTTTGCATTTCTAATCATTTACATATCTGCCTGACACGTACCTTCATGCCAAGTTTTGTAACAATCCCTCTCTTACTTCTCGGTGGGCAAATTATTATGGGAATGAGTGAAGTAGTTAAATCACCAGCAACTCTTTCTCTGTGCGTCTCTAACAATTCATTTCCATTTTGTTTCATTTTCACTAGATAACAATACATTGGTTAGTGCTTTTCAGAATTTCGAAAAATTTAACCAATGTTCTTTGTGCCATTTATAAATATGTTTGCATTGTCTTATTATTGTGACCGGTGACGATGTTGGGGGAGTACCTGATACAAAATATACAAAAAATGTTTTGCAATGCATTTAAAAGAAGTGGTACTTATTGTTCCTAAAATATATTATCAATAATATATATTTAACGAAAAATATCCTATACTTATACGTTGAAATTTTTAATGAAATTTCCATTTTAATTCCAATAATAAAATCGGAAGAATTTAAACATAAAATCAAAAAGTAATAAAATTGTTATCATTTTATATATATTATTAATTTTGATAATACGACAGTATTTAAAAAAATTACTGATACTTTACTTTTCTATATTTCTTACATAAATATCTTTAATTCATTTATGCTTGATGACGAGCATGAAATTTATTGATATTAAAAATTACAAGTGGACATTGAAAAGAAAGAGCTCTTTAACTTCTCAATATATTATACGTGCGAAATTAGTTCACTTTTTCACTGTAAGAAATAGAATATGAAATGATTGCACTCAGTTTTTGTGGCTTGATAGTGCACTTGAAAAAAAAGTTTTTCAAGCGTATCGCTAACTTTTTTATTATGAATGTAATTATTACTGTTGTCATGGCTTATAACGGGAGTGGTTCAAAATGTACCTATTACTAGAAATAGATGGCATTGCTAAGGCAAATTGTAGTTACCGATTGGTGATGCCATCTCTGAAATGGCACAGAAGCAAAAGTAATACTGATTAATAGTTAAGCTTTGATTTGGGAGCCATTTGATACAAAAACAATTGATTTCGGCCACTTCGAGTTGTCGCTGTAAACGAGAGCTAGATTCATCATTATACACAAAAGACAAAAACAATAAAATCAAATGGTTGCTTTCGGTGAATATCCTTCAAGAAAGGCGAATATGGTCTCATCGTCAGGGGAGGTTTAGATGATGATTTTGGAAGAGGGGGAAAGGGGGATGAGAATTTCTTAAAAAAAAGGGAACAGGATCGCATAATAATACTGCAATGAATTATCCCATTTCCAATACTCTATTTACCATGCTTATAACATGCTTTTTTATTTTATCCATATTTTTTCCTTATCTCTATGTATTATCCTTATTTATTGTTTTAATACAAATAAAGAATAAAACTATGAAATGTATTTTACTTGATTGATGCTACAGATAAAAGTTCGTAAGGAAGGGATGTCCAAGCTCGTAATGTCGAATGACAAAAATATAAGATAGCGAGAACAGACATGATAAGGAACTTTGTGATAATGGTAAATATACACTCAGAGAATTCTGATAACTAAAATAACAAAGTAGCATCGTAATTAAAATAAGCCTCCAAATACTTAAAAGTGGAGGGAAACTTTTTCTAAAGCAACGCAAGCTCTTTGATTACGAACTTTCATTTTTATAAACTAGTTTAATAATCGCTTCCGTTTTGAAAAAAAAAAATTAGAATCTTACAGATAGGTATGGTTAAGTAATGGATTATTTCTAAAAGATATTACCTTATTAGATGTTGAAAATCTTGTGAAATGCTTAATTAAAAACGCTTTACTTTCTACGCTTTATTCTTTTGAGGTATTTTCAGATAATAAATTAAATTCTCTCTTATATTTAAGGATGCAAATTGCCAAATCCGGCTATTAGCTTGAATTATAATATGGCTTGTTCAGTTAATTTTACGATTTATTGGATTAAGCATCTTTTGAGAGTTGAAAAAACCTCTTTCTTCATTTGCAGCTTAATTCAAATTGATCTCGGTATTTTAGAAAAGAAATCGCCATCGTAACAAAAAGTTTAATTACCTGGGGTTAACGGCGATCCACTGAAAGTAATTTTGAAGCATTTAGAAAAGAGAAACTATTGCTTCTATTTGCTTTCGGGGATTAAATATCGAAACAATGTCTTTTTTCCCAGCAATGTCTGTTGTAATTCACATAGCTCTTTTGATAGCATAAAGGAAATTCAGCAAAAACAGAATGTCTGAAAAACATGAAATATAGGCTCTTGGGTATCGCTTCAAAGTTGCTTACGCACGATAAAGTTATCAATTTCAATTTTGAAATAATTCTTTTAAGTCCACAAAAAGAGAGGAACGTAATATTTTTCTTGTTCAATTTATCCAAGCTATCCTTTATAAAAAAAATGTTGAGAACATAATTTTAAATAAATCTGTTTGATGTTGGCTAATCTAGAAAGGGGGTTTAATTTTTCAAAAAAATAGGGGTTTTGAAATAGCAATTATTAAAGTATTTTGATGAAGTTGTAACTAGTGATTAAATGTTACATAAATTAAATTCACAGGAATTAAAGTTCAATAATACTGAACGTTACATAGAATTTTTATGCAGATCATATAGAACTTATAGAATTCAGGTACAAAGCTATTAAGATATTTTGAATGAGTACAAAAAGAACTTTTTCTAATTAAACACTAATAAAATTAAAATTGAAGTAGCTCAATATTAAGATTCAACAGATTAAATATTTTGAGAGCAAAATATCAAAATAAAAAATACATTATCTCTGTCTCAATTCCAAATTAATATAATTCATATTTTTAAAAAATGGATTATCCAAATTTTGTATTCAAGAGTTTTCGTTCATTTCCTTATAAGAAAGCTTCCCGTTCCGGTAAATATAATTAACCAGTAAAAATATTTTTATGCTTGGAAACTGGATTGCTACCTTTGTAAATTCAGACATGTGAAGAAATTAATATATATATAAATATATATATATATATATATATATATATATATATATATATATATATATATGTATATGGTTGTTTATGATGTGTGTATAAGTGTGGTGCAAGAGCTTAATGTAACAATTAATCATTTATTACTGCTTCTGTAAAAATGTAATAATTATTTTACATGTTCCAACTTTGTTTAAAATTATAAAAGCTTTAAAAATCCCTTAATTATTTAGCTGCAAGCTTTGCCTCTATTGGAATTAAATTTCTATCTTTCATTTTGCTATTTCTTTTCCTAAATCGTTCCTTCTCCTTGGAGGCTAATTTGCTCTTCACTTAAAATTATATAGAAAGTAGTTCCTCATTAAAATTCTTTTATCCTTCCATCTGGATTGTTATATTCTTCCATTTACCCGAGCAAAGAACGGGTATACTAGCTAATTTTAAGTAAACCTGCTTGTTGTTGGCTAATTTAGAAGGGGATGTGAAGTTAAGCAATTGTATTTTTAAAAAGTATTTTAATAAACATTTAATTATATTATTCAGTTATCTTTGATATTTATTCAAAATAATATTACGTTACGTAATGCATTCGTGTTAAAATGAGTTTCAATAAGATTGAGAAAAATGTACTTTCTTTTGAAATTATATATTTGTTTGCAGTCTTTTATAGGTTTTGCACGCAT
The DNA here is from genome assembly GCA_019974015.1 of Nephila pilipes. Lineage (NCBI taxonomy): Eukaryota > Metazoa > Arthropoda > Arachnida > Araneae > Nephilidae > Nephila > Nephila pilipes. Next base: position 490,815 of record BMAW01042317.1, on the reverse strand, counting down.
AATAATTCAAGAAATCTTAAGTAAAAAATCATAATAAATCTTAGAAGTAGCTTTTTTAATATAGTACCTAAATATATCATATTTTGAAACATTTGTGTATTTTCTTATATCTCAATCTAGTCAGCTTTAATACAGTTTGAATTTACATTTCTTTATAAAATTCTTATCTTTAAGAATATATATGTGTGACGTCTGATAGCTTATTTCATGATATTCAAATCAAGTATATTTCAGTCACAGTTCTTTATTATTTTTGTGTTAAAATACAAGTATTTGTCTATGGTGTGTGTTACGACCCATTCCGTTGAGTGCTCTAGTAGTCCATTTTCTTGTAGAATATTGTTATTTTATCATAATTGCTTGAAGTTAATTGTGGAACACGATCCACCAGCAGCCTCTCAATAAAAACTTGTACACAGATGATTGATCGTAGTCAGTTGCACATTTAACAAGTTTTGAAATACCTCAAATCAGTCAACACATCAAACACCTAAATATCTGAATATCCATGATATATATTTGAATATGTACAGTTTTTGTTTCTGATGCTGTTTTCGTGTCATCGTAGATACATTCATTGTTAAGGAATTGAAATAATTAAGGAAATATTTAATGATATATCAACCAATGTGCAGTAAGTCTCAATAAAGATTATGCAGAACATATAGTCTAATCTGCTTATTGCTTTATTATCGTATAAAAACGTTTTAAAGTAGAAAAAAAGTAAGGTTTATGTATAAATGTGTGCTGCTAGCAATTTGTTAATTTTGTATGCCAAGTTAGAAATAATTCTGAGTGTAAAATTAGCAGCACTAAATCATTTTCAGAGTGATGTCAGAATTACTAAGATTAATTACTGTCAGATGAATTTATAAAAGTACGTTTAAGAGTAATCCAAAATTGCATTCTGAAAAATAGATTGCAGGAAGTTTTCTATTTTATTTATTACATCATTCAAAAACTTTTTAATTCCCGGAGAATAAATACTTACCAGGTATGTAAGTATGAAACCGGAATTTGCCCATAGGTAGCGCTAGATGTCGATGCAGTTACCGACACATTACGTCAGCGGTGTCTTGTTATTATATTGATATCCGACAAAGTTTTCCAACTCACAATAACACGAGTTTCATTCAGTAGCATTAGGTTATTAGAGATAAACATGTCCAGTTTTGTGCCAACAAATTACGATTTGCGGACAGCACTACTTTTCTGTTTTCATCTGAAGAAAACCGCAGCTGAATTGCATCGAATGCTTCTGGAGACATTTGGTGAGCATGCTCTCGGTAAAACACAGTGTTTCGAGTGGTTCAAACGGTTCAAAAGTGGCGATTTGACGTGAGGAACGAAGAACGTGGAAGACCACAGAAAAAGTTTGAAGACGCTGACCTGCAAGCCTTGTTGGACGAAGACGACGCTCAAACACAACAACAACTAGCGGATCTGTTAAAGGTGACCCGAGAAGCCATCTCCCTTCGGTTGAAAGCCATGGGTTGGAGCCACGTGTTTTTTCTGTACAAAAATTCCGGTTTCATACTTACACACCTGGTATAAGGAATTAATTCAAAAATGAAAACTTCCCTCACTAATTTTATGTGCTGTTTCCCGAGTATTATAATTATAAACGAAGTATAACTTAAAGCCACACGGCTACATTTCCAAGGTAGTTACATTTTCAAAAAACTATTTAAAATTTTAAAAGTGCTATAAGCTCGAAAAAAGCGTTGTACCACGTGCCTTAACACACCAAAAATGTAACAGCCACTGTTCAAAGTGCCGTAAATGAAAACAAGAGTTCGCCGAGGCGTGTATCCAACGGTATCCCATACCATCACTCCATATGATGGGCCACATTACAATGTCGAATGTAAGCTAGTAATGTGCGCTCTCCACGATGGCGGCAAATACGGATGATACGATCATGATGCTGTAAAAAGAAACTGGATTCGTCTGAAACGACGACGTCACTCCATTTATGCATCCAGGTTCTTCGTAGATCACACCGTTGATGTAGTGTAAAGGGTAGCCGAAGTTATAGTTGCCGAGCTGATTATACATGATGCTGCAAACATCACCGAACTGTTCGTGCAAACCCTTGTAGTCTTACAAATGATTCCATTTCTTAAGACCATGGTAGTAACACATCTTTCTTCCCAGCTGTTAGTTATAACTAGGAGGTCGTTGTGATCCAGCACGACGCTCCACCTGATCATCCTGAACACATCGATTCCATATTCTACAGACAATCATGGATTGATGTGACCCCGACGACCGACGCGAGCAGCCAATACTACGGTACAATAAAATACAGTCCCAGTAGGCGGCTGTATTTCGATCTCTATCAAAGTCAGAAACGTGCTGGTAATCCTTTCTTCTTCTCACACTATGCATCACAACAACCTTTCACCAAGCAACAAAATTCGAATACTAATTGTATATGAGAAACCTGCTGTACATTTTTCTCATTTAAATACATTGTAGGTGTCGCTACTGGTACTTGCTTTGCATTGATGCGTTGAAAAGCTAATCATTTGCATGTTACAGCACCTTCTTCTTGTGTGTAATAGTGTATCGTTTTCTTAGTGTAACAATTTTAATGGCCAGTAGTGTAGTAATCTTAAAACTTTACAGATCATATTTCTGAAAACTCTGTTATTCATATTTAAACTATATACGATTTGAAACCGTATATAATTGTATTTAAAAATTCATCTCTTATTAAAGAAGAGCATTAAAATCCTAACGTAATCAACAATGTACTATATTTCTTGATTCCTTAACCACCGAATAGAAAAGGTTAACTTACTAATCAAAATAATAATGTCCTTCCTAGAAAGCTATGCAAACAATTATTAATTCGTCCTGAGGAAAAGTATTTGAAAATTCCAGCTTTGTGTGCACTGTTACAGATTCTTCTTTATTTCCAATGAAGAATAATCTTTAGGGTCATAGGTTGTTAAGATTGGAAATTAACACTGAATCCACAAATCATCTGTTTTTCCAGTACTAGTCGCATTACCCTAAATTATTAATTAATTTATTATACAAAAATATAACAAAAATTGAAAAACGTTTATATTATATTTTTTATTAAATACTTTTCTTCTAAATAAAAGATCACGCTTGTGATTTGAATTATTTTGATAATTTAACTAAATATCTCCTGACATAAAATTATTCTGATTATTTTAAGTACAAAAAATTGAATAGCAGAGATAGAAAGAGTTTCTTCATTTGAAAAATATACTATTCAAAACTCTATGGGGTTTATGTTTGAGCAGAAATTTTATGAATACTTCAATTTGAATTTTAAATCATTAGGAGCGATTTCAGTGCAAATGAAAAACAACAGCAACGGAAAATTATAAATATTTTCAGTGAAAAATTACCGAATATAAACAAAGAATTAGAGAGATATCTTTTATACGCTAGAGCGTAATTTTAGAACGGCATATGTGACTACGGTAGCTAAGTGGTCAAGGTCACAGAATCCCGACAGGCAGTTTTCTTCCAGTCTTGGGATAGAGCTCTGATGCCTCCAAAGAACCACCGTGTAGCGGGGCTGATGCACGTTAAATCTGTTGAGGTCTCAAGTTCTCCTGTTGGCGTGGTGTGAAAGTTTGGAGAACGAAGGGCTAAAAAACAGGTGTCGTCTTCGTCGCTTGACTTAAGTTCAAAATTACGAGGTCCATCGCCAAAAGCGTTCGTGTTCCTCTCTAGACGTTAATAAACAATCGCAGTCACAGGACGGCATTTATTAATATAAATATAATATAATAACTTTTACTCCCTTTTATTTATTCCTTCAAAGTATTTTTATTTTCAACTCCTAAAACTATACAACATTCAAACTTCTCTCATTGAATAAAAACTAGTTAGTATTCTTTAAAACGTATTCTCTTAAGTGAGAGCATCTTAAATTTATTTTTTAATACTAACAATATTATTAAGAAACGTGTTATATTCAGAAAAATTAACTCAGAGCTTATAAATTAGGAAATTATTGATGAAAATGTTTAAATATTTGATTTGATTTATTCATACTATATATATATATATATATATATATATATATATTAGTTTTGAGAACAATTGCATCTTAAGGATTGTAAATAATGGTATAAAATTATGTTGAAACGTGTCCTAGTATATCTAAAGCATATGCATTTGTAATTAAACATAGAAAATAACAGAAAAATCATTTTTAGAAAGCGATCCCACTCTTTTTCATGCTGATGCATATTTAAAACATAATCAGAAAATTTTATAAATGGTTTTTATTAAGAAATAACGATGATTGTGAAAAACAGAGAGATATGAAAAGGAAAATCATTTTTATAAACGTAATAAAATTATTAATCGACAAACCACCATTACCGATCACATTAAAAAGCAATTTCATAGGTATGCAATAAAAGTTTAAGGATGGCAAAAAACAGTTTAGTTACAGAAATGTAAAAAAATAACATGCACACTGAAATTAGGAATGGATACTACATGTATGTTTCTGAGTCACGAGTTCATAACAGTGAGTTCGAGTTTTTACAATTCTTAAGGGGTCTCAAGGGTGTTAGATTTATCTCGACTGCTGAAAACACACAATTTTCGACTAGCTATATTTCATTGAAATTAATATTAATAACATTGATGTTTTTACAAATGCTTTATTAAGAAAGGAATTTTCTAAGACATGTAAAATAATTAAAATATGTTCTTAATTTATTATATTATGATCCCAGGAATATAAAAAAAAAATCTTTTAGGAAATTGGAGTAGGTTTCAATGCGTCCAATGTATTTTGTACAAAAATGATTCTAATGACTTGTAGTAAGTCGATTTATAGATTTAAATATACTTTCTTCGATATGTGTACCAATAACAAATGAAATAAAGGTTTTAAGTATGTTTTAAATAAAATATTTCAAACTTTTAAAAATTACAAAAAAATTAACTTTTTTTCATCCTTTTAAAAATAATAAATGTATATATGACACTAAATATACTATAAAGAGTGTATTATTATTATTATTATATAATATATAATATATATATATATATATACTAAGCCTATAAAATTTAAAGTTTCCAAGTATAATACGAGTAGTTTTTGAAATATCCTGCATGCAAGTGAAAAAAACTCAAACTAAGAAAACTTAATCAACGTTTTAACATTCAATCATAAAAAAAATAAATGATTCAATTTAAGTGTTAAAACGCTCTAAGGTAATATAATTTCCTTTCTGTTCGATACGACTATTCTCTTTCTTTATTTTTTTAACATTTATTTTGCTCCGAGAGCCTCAAAAAAGATTCTACGTTAAAAGCATTTTAAAATTTTACTTAAATTCTCTTAAAATGCAATCATTTCAAAAAGCTATGATTATGTTACACAAAATCAATCAAACAGCTTTTCTGCTCAAATTTCAGAAAATGAATATCTTTTTAAGAAATATAAACAAAGATTTGCATCAAAATAAAGGTTCCATCGCGTTTCTTCGACAGATATATTTATGTCACTATATTTCAAAATGAATAATTATTGTGAAAAAAAACGAAACCGTAGAAAATACTCTTTGCTTATAATTTGTTAATTAATTTTCTGAAATTAAAATCATGTCTTCAGAAAAAAAAAACAGGAATTATGTGAAAGGAAACCAAAAGTAATCCTAACGACAAGTCTCATTAAACGCAAAGTTTTGAGGCGGAATCTTTTGTTAAATTTCAATTGTCCTTTGAGATGAGAAGAGAATGCTTTCTCCGCATGAGAAGGAAAAACATTCCATCTCACTAGTGTTCTTCCATTAAAAGAAGTCACGATTCACCACTCCTGAAAAAGTAATAATTACTTTGTTTGTCTTCTAATTTAAAATGAAAAGCAGACGTAATTAGAACAACCAAACGGGAATATTGACACAAGTGTAAATCATACAAGCGTGACTTATAGATAGAGTTTTACTTCGTGGCTGGGAACAAATCTTATTTTAGTCATTAATTTTAAACAACAGAAACAAATAACTGGTCTTTTAACGACGTGGGTAATTAATGGGACTTTTCGGAGAAATAATTTACTTTAGCTTATATTGTCGTACGAATATATATTAGCTAAATAAAAAAATATAGTACTTGAAAATGTTGTTTACTTATTTAAATATTAAGTTGCTTCAATTAAACAAAAACTGTAGGTATTTTCTTATTTACAACTTTAGGAAAGGGCTTAGGCAAAGCATGTTATTGTAAGGTTATACTTCAATTTGTTGCTTTCAACTTTTCCTTGAAGGGAAACTATCACTCTTTATCAGTAATTCCAATGTGACTCAAAAATTTTCTTCAAAAAATTAGTGAAATATGCTGCCTTTAAACTATATTTATCAACGATAGAATATGTTTTCTTTCTAAAAAAAAAAAAGTCTTTAAGCTATAAAAGATAATCTGAGCTTTAGGAATGTAACATGAACATATTTTTAAAGAATGCGGACGATTGAAAACAACATCCCCTCATAGAACGATCAATATTTCCTATTCAGAGAAAGAGAAAAATATTCTCTTCGAGAAATATTACACTTTTAATAATTAATAAGACATTTAAAATTCCCCTCCCACTGAAAAGATGATCGTATTTCATTACTGTAGTAATAATAATTCTGCCACAATTTTAAAAACTCTAAAGTTACAAAATTTTGATTAAATGATTAATAATTTTCTTTTGATAGGAGGAAGTTTGCCATGTTAATTGAAATTTTTCCTGAAACACTTAGCTATATTTTCAAACATAGTTTAAAAATATATACAATCGGTCAACTTTAATAAAGAATAAAAGGAGACAAATTAATTAAAAATCTTTAAAATTAGAAAACTTCCTTCGCATAATAACGCTCTTTTTACATTTTTTCCCCTACAGCATCTAAGATAGCAGGTTTATTTCTTCCCAGTTTAATAAGTGAGAAAAAGCATTTGAAACGCTGTTGAAAATATTTTAAGCTGAAAAGGGAAGATTGTTTTAAAGAAGAAACTCTTCTCTTGTATTTTTGAAGCCTCTCTTTACAGTTAATTAACCCCCAGTATTTCCTTAATTAATTTTGTATACAATAAGTTTTAAATGATGAATTAATAAATTTTTTAGTGAGTTATATAAAAACGAAGATGTATCCAAAAACTCTCTCTCTTTTTTACACACACACACACACACACACACACATATATATATATATATGTTTATAGAAAAAATAACTTATAAAATTACAAAGTGTCTTTCAATTTTTATGCCGAGAAATCTGATTGGTCTTATGTTTGAACTTTGGGGATAGCGATGCTATAAATATTTTCCTGTCCTGATTCTTCTTCAAGAACTATCGTGCGTAATAATTGAGGACACTGCACCTTAAGAGCAATTGAATCCTAAATTACCACGCAGTGAGTAGAAGGTAGAAAGTTAAGGGCACCACCTCATGAATCGACCTTCGCCGCTTTAGTGTGGTTGAAATTCGCAACTACATTCACCATTAGCTATCTTGTTACTCTCGTGTCACGTTGTCTCAATGTTACATTTACTCATTTATACGTTTTTAATCAATTATTACATTCCTTAAATGGTGTATTGAAACTGTTTCCTACCATCTGTTTCATAAGTATTTTGTATTTTTTTAAATATAAATGATTTAGCTATCTAATTCAAATAATAAAAATGAAAAATATATGAACTAAGTAAACGATACATTATATACATGTATAGAATAATACATATACTAGAATATGAGAAGTACACAATAAACAAGTACATAAGCTAATAATAAATTTCCTAATAATAGAATTTATAAAATTGAGGAAGTGAATAAATAAAATTTACAATTCAAAAATAATTTTGTTTTATTAAAATATAAATTCAAATATTAAAATAATCTTATTAAAAATTAACTCTTATCCTAAAACCTTAAATACTGCTTCAGACTCGGTACTGATATGTGTGACATACACACATATATTAATAATAATGTTAAATTTCTCTTGTCTTTATATTTTTAATATGTGAATCATCTTCAACGTCTTCTCAGCCATCTTGAAAACGCTTTAACTTCTCCAAAGCAGGTGCAGAGATAAACATTCATTGCCATACACTTTCACTCTCTCTCAATAAATAATAAGTTTCAGTAGTTTAAATAGTGAGTGGTTTTTCCAAGTTTCATGAGAAATTTCACAACAATTCGTTGCTCACTAATCATTTTTCCTAGGAAACCAAAACCTAATTCTGAAATAAACGAAGGCAACGTGTATAAGTATTAGTTTACATGAAGAAGAGGCGCTGTGTTAGAAAAAGAAGGCTTCAACCTTTACAGCCAACGGTCGCTAGCATTTGGCACGTGCGTGCTTCTTCTGAAGCAGAGTCAGTCTCGTTATTTAATAGCCGTACCCCGTATATATATATATATATATATATATATATATATATATATATATATATGTGTATAATAGTCCCTAAATTTAATGCTGAGAAATTAATCATTTTTTTCTACCCTATGCGCAGTTTCTTGCGCTATCGAAATTCGCTGTTAACGGCATTAACATTATAACTTTTTTTAAATACAAATTCAATGACGAGAAACTTATATATAAAACCGGAAAAATTGTTGCAATTAATATGTATACAGAAAAGGAATTTCTGTACGTTTATTATCATTAAAATGTCTATTAAATTTATTACTTATAGAACATTTAATAAAACCAGAGTTACTGATAACATTTCTTACGCTAGAGTAATCGAAGTTCTACTTACGTGACATGCATTATTGTGTGGCAGGGACAAAACTGTAATTATTTACATGCTTGTCATCAGATAATGGCTGAGCCATCAGACAATTTTCGTTGTTATTTGTTAGCAGTGTCTGGATGCAAGTCTTTGTTGTAAGTGCCTGGAATTCCTTTGAAATGCGCATATCTCACAAAACATTGATCCGTAGCTGATAATAGTGTCTCATGTAAAACTCTATTTTTTTGTTTGTTTTGAATTAAATATATGTCCGAAAGGATGTATCTTAATGATACATGTTTGGAATAAAGAACTGCAAATTAATTTATGTTTGTAATGTTGTTAAAATATGTCGTAAGGGTACACCAAATGATTTATACTTTGAATGATTTGAATTCAATTTTTTTTGTTTACGTTTGCAACTTGATATTTAAAAGAAAGGTTTTAAAAGAATTTTTTTAACTTTAAGCCTTAACTTCTTAAATGTAAACTATTAAATGAATAAAATAGTTGTAAATTTATAATCCAGGATACAAAAATTGAAATTTTCACTGAAAATTATGGTATTTTATTTTGAAGCTCTAAGTAGTGTAATAGTAGAGTAATAAAAGTAGTTCTAAGTACATTAATTTAAAACCACTTTCAATATATGAAACATTTTATATTCAATAATATTACCAAAGGCAGCCTTCAATTAAAGCATTTTGTAACTCGTAGTAGTTAAAACTTCGAACTTGGATTACTCATATATTGATTAAAAATTTGCATTAAAATTTCTATCACCCTACAATAAATTCTAATTCCTGAAATGCTTTCCACTTAAAGATTAGAAATTTCATTGATTAAAAAAAATAAAAAAAATAATAACTTAATATTCGTAAATTTAATAAAACTAAATTATTGAAAAGCAATTGTGTTAAATAAATAAAATATGTAGGAATAAATTCAATAGAAAAGAAATGGCAAAATGCTCGTACTATACAAAAATAAAAATGTTGGTTCGGCAGAATATATTTTATAACCCTGAAGCACTTTTTTTTATATATATAAAACTGAGAAATACTCTTTGAAAAAGACGAAGAAAAAATACCTAAAGCAGATGGTTTTTCACAAATTCCTTTAAAAATTTTTATTTAATCTCTTTTTCATTTTGTTTGAAAAATTTGGCGAAACTCGATCTTTAAGCCAATATTCTGTTTTATGATTTCAGATATTTTAACACTTTTTTTTTTGTATCTGCTAATATTTTATTTTCATAATGTATACTTTTAATACTCAGGTAGGAACGATTCACACAGGATTCTTCCCAAAGAGTCGTTCGAGTATTTAGACCATCAATTCTTTAAGCAAACTAAACATAAACATGTCATCTATTTAACTTTTGACTGTTTACATTTTACAAAACTGGAATTCCAATTTGATTCAGACCAACATATAAGCTATTATAAGTTATTTATGGATAGAAAATATCTCAAATAATTTAAATTAAGTTTGGAAGGACAATCTTAAATTTGTAGAACAATTTAATTTGAGTTAAGTTAGAAAAGTGCTCGAAAAATTAAAATTCTATTGGTAGACTTCATTCTCTCCAGTTTAGTATGAACGTTTTCTAACTTTCTGCAATGAATTGTTAACAAGTGAACCAATTGTTAATTATTTCAGTCCGATCGATGTATCATCCTAGTGAAAAATTACAATGATAAAATAGTTGATTTAATAAATTGTATAAAATTCACTAGGTAGATTTTCTTAAAATTTCAAAACACATCTATTTCTTCTGTATTTTTTTTACTTGAAATCTCCATAAAATATTTCTTTATTAATGTATTTAATACTAAATTACATTTTTTTTAAAATTATACAATTTCGCTTTAATATTGTATTGTATGTTTTATAGTAATTATTTCAGCTGTGTCAGGTACAAAATTCGATCTTAAATTATACTTAAAAAGGGGACCGTATTTATAATTTATAAGATTAATATATAAAAAGGCCCTATCCTCTTATATCTTCCAACTTTCCATATGAAATGCATTTCAAATACAAAAACACATAATTAATTGGATTTAAGTTGACGTCAAACAGTTACTTGAGTCAAATATCAGTTTATTTCATGCTTTAAGATAATATTTTTCCCATCAAGGGGATTGAAGTGATTTTTAACAATTTTTCTTCCATTATGCTTTAGTTTTTTTTTTTTTTTATTTTATTTTTAAACTTAGCTGTATTAAAATATTTTGGCACTTGATAAGCGTACAGAAAAATTGCATTATTGTAATTAACTGACTAATTCTGAGATACAATGACTTGACGTTTAGAAATTCTTATTTCGCTACCCAAAATTATACACCAAAAGCTGTTACAACACATATCATTTCCTTAAGAATCGAATTAATAACTTCAAAGGGATGTGAGTGATGATATTAGCCGTAAATATAAGAACACTGAATGACAATACCTCGCAATTTTGAAGTTCGTTCAAGAGACGAAAACGGCACCTGACCTATCAAATTCATTCCAAACTTCCACACCACGCTAATGGGAGGACTTAAAGGCTTCAACGGATTTAACGTGCATTAACAGTATTACACAACGGGTTCTAAGTAAAATCAGACATAAAGCCTGCGACTCGATGTAAAAAATATCGATCTCAATCACGTGAACCTTACTAATCAGGTTCCAGGGCTTTAAATAAATGACAATCTAGCAAAATAATTATAAAGATAGTACTCAAAATGCTGCTTTACATATTGAAAAGTTTTCTCAATATATGAATTTCCCGGATACAACAAGATTTTTGTAGCTGAAAAAGACAAAATTTTCAATTCAAACTGAAAACAAAGTTAGTAAAGTAGCAGTTCTCTAAGTGGGAGTCACGGCGTCTTCACAAGGACGCCTTGGAATCTCATATATTTATCTCTTACTTATAATTAGTCATACTTTTACAAAGGACCGGGTGTCATTGGAAACCTTGTAACGCCCCTCTCTCATTATTTAAACCAACAGACATCGTAAAATTTAATTAAATAGTCCATTAAGTCACAAATTCCAATAGAAGAGCCATCAGAAAAATACGAACGCCGTTTATTAAATTTCTTCACAGATTATACCAATTCTCTCTCTCTCAATTAACCTTCAACGTTCCTTAATCTTAGTAAAGAACTAAATAATACAGTTCTGTCTTATTAACACAACCCTTTCCAGTGAGTTTTTTTCTTGAATACTGCTGGTTCGACTCCTTTTATCTCTTCCTCTAACCATGAATCATTTCTAACAGACTTTAATCCCAGAACATCAACTACCGCAATTCGAATCCATTTCTAACTCACTAGCATCGACCTACTACGCATTCATTATTAGCTATACACCCACATTTTGAGTTCTGTTTCGCTTACATATTAATATCCTAAAAGTAATTAATAACTTTTCCTTCTTTCATCTAATTTCTTTAGATCACGTTTCGTTGGATAGGAAAGTAGTTGGAAATTTAAAAATAAATCAGGATTTAACTCCAGATGTTAATTAAGAGGAGGTTCATGAATAGCTTGAAGTTTTACTTTATATTCAAAAAGGGCACATTGAGATGAAGAAGTTTAGGACCTACTGTTGTAAAGAGAAAAAAAGTGAATACGGTGAATAAAAAATTGAATATTTCAAGAGCGATAAGTAAAAATAAATACAAATATAAAAAAAAAATACGTATAGTATTTATCATATTAAACAAGTGGTCTGAATGGCATCAGCATCTATTGAATGAAAGAGGAGACATTTACTGAAAGCGATATAATAACATTTTTAAAATTGCGGAAAGGGGAAATGAAACTTTTCATGAAATAATGGAAAAATATGAATTTTTTGAGAATTTACTCAAGCAGGGCGCGTAATATACATACACATAAATGCGACAAACATTATATGTATATATATATATATATATATATATATATATATATATATACACTATAAAAAAGAACCCGCACCAAGAAGGATTTGCCCGATTGTAATGAAATTTCGTATGCAGAGACATATTTCGACCGAACACGCAAATCATTAAAATTTCGTATCTATTGAATGAATAGCGGGAGCTACAGCGCATCGGAACTGCACACTCAGAAGGTGTGTATAAGAAGCGATCCTTAATCAAATGGTGAAATTTTCTGTTACATTGCGATTTAGGTTACATTTCAGCAGCACCTTATTCATCGTTATCAACTATCAGACGTGCAACTCGCACACGAGAGTCCACCATGACCATTCATAGACGGCTGATAGAGCGAAATCTGCGCTCGTACCGATCGCTACACCACCTGCCACTTCCGACTGCACACTGTCGAGCCCGATTACATTGGTGCTTGGCTCGATCAGGTTGGAATGATGCTGACCGGGGATGTATAGTGTTTAGCGACGAACCCGCTTCCAACTGTGTCCTGACGATCATCGAAGACGTGTCACTATATATATATATATACATATATTAGGTCTATCGGAAAGTTCTGTCAGTTTGTGAAGTGAAAGAAAATAACACATTTTTCATACATTCAATGAAATTTACTGCACAATATATTTTACTTTGTTCTTAGGTTTCGTCTATAAACATTCCAGATGGGTGCCTCGCGAATTAAATGAGGATTTTGCTTAATCGAATCGTCATATGTTCCTTTCTAATTCCTCGGAATGAAAACAAGCCCATTCTAGACCGGATGATAATTGGTGATGAAAAATGGATCATTTTCGAATACATCGTTTGGAAAAGAGCAAACTTGGAACATGGACTATCTGTACCCTCAACTTTTAAATCGAGACTGAGTCTGAATAAGAGAACGCTGTGCATAAGGTGGTAAATCTAAGAACCAATATATTTCGAGCTCTTGAAATCTAACCAAAAGCTCAATTCGGAGAGATACAGTCAGCGAATGGATGATTTAAGCAAAGCACATAAGAAAAGGGGTCGACGAGCGCGATGTTCGATATGAAGCCTCTTATACTGCATCATGATAAGGTTGAACAACATGCTGTTTTGACGAATCGTCAACGAACACAGAGCTAGGCTGGGAATTTCTGTAGCATCCACCATACTCCTCAGACCTAGAACTCTTTACTTATCTATTGATTATCTTTCAGCAAAATTTGTTTCAAAGGAAAAAAAAATCAAAATTGAAGCATACGTCAGCCTAGCTCCACTTGTGTTCTTCGTCTCTAAAGACAAAGCATTTTTCAAAAATGGTATATATATATATATATAACTATTTTCTTTGCAAATATTTCAGAATTAATAACAAAAGTGTAAGAATTTTGGATTTATGGCAATGGTTTTAAGTAGCAAATTGAATAAAATAATTTAAAGCTATTTTAGTTTTTCATTTCAAATTAATAAAGCGTTATCTTTCAGCAAATGTTTGGTTTTGTTTACCATACACACAGAACAAAATCAATAAAAAATTCAATTTAAATTATATAAGCTAAAATAAATATTGACAAAAACATAAAAGGAAGAATGCATCTAATATTGGGATTTGTGTAAATTGTTCTTAAAATATTTTACCGCATCATTTTTAATGTACTTCAAATAGCAAATTAAAGAAATTTTTTACTATAATCATATTGTTTGAAAAACAATTTTTAAGATGGTTTAAAAGAAATTTATTTATTTCCTAAAATCAATATATAAGGGTAGGTTACTGTGGTCTAGAATGACATCCTTTACTGTTCTTGAATTGCTTTTGAGTTTCGCTAAGCATTTGTATGCTTCGACACGTCTCAGTTTCTCGATTAAAGCACTCAGCAGTGATGTCACAGAAAAGAAAAGAAAAGAAAGCAACAGAAAATAGAAACAAAGTTTAAAAGTTCACATCCCAAAGGTATTTCATTGAATTGAAACACACTTTGAATCAAATAACATAAGTTCCGTACGTAATTCTTCTCATAACAGAACTTGAAAATGTTATGGAGGGAAATATGATTCCAAGCTTTTAAGTTAAAGCTTTATTAGTATTAAAGATAATCTGTTTATCTAAGCATTTCAAAATGATTGACAACAGATGATAATTTGAAACATTTGAATAAGTCTCTGAGTTCCTATCCGAGAGAATTTGAAGCAAATATAATCGCTTTTGTAAGGACAACTCAGATTTTAATGGATGTAAATGATCCCTCTCTCGGGAATTTCGTCGTTGTTAGAATCGAGTCAGTTCATTCAGCTTCTCCCTGCCAAAGCAAATCTGCTCTGTTTGAATAGTTCGCAGCTCTACCCGAGCCCCAACGTTACCTTCTTCCAGTCTTCTGTTACTCCCCAACGACAAATTAACATCACTACAATCATTCTATGGCATTATGTTTTAGCAATCTGAACCCTAGTAACCGATGGATTAACAGTCTATCCACTATGGTAACCGTTGGTATGTAGTTTTCATCTCTGCGTAGGTTTTAATGTTAGTTTCAGCTCAAAGATTTTCTATCTCCACAATCTGTATTTGCATTTTATCTGCAACACAGCACTACTTCAATGAGATAAAATCGCATTTGGATTTATTTATTTTTCGGAAAGTATTCGATTGTTTCTGATTATATATATGTATATTTTAAATATATATCCATAATTAATCTTATATTTTATTACAAAAACATTCATTAAAATTGCATAATCATTTTAATTCCTATATAAGTAGTCTAATCTACATAATCTATTGTAAAGATACAAGATAATATCGCGCAGTTTTAATTATTGCTAGGAAATAACCAAGATATCTGAGTAAAGTTTATCCCACGTATTAATTAATCCTTGTGTACATAATGATGCTGGTTACATCTATTGACTTTTATTTGTTTGGTTACAGGAAGACGTAGATTAAAATATGTCACAGAATCGTAAAATTTTAGCTATTATCCCGGGGTATCATAACATTTTAATTATTACAAAAAATTATCGAGATAGAAATATGTCTTTCTTTATTTATAGTTCTTCAGATTTCTCTATTTTGTCACCATCCAGAGTTATACATTTATCCCTGTATTTCTAGGCCTTTCGATGGCCATCCTTATGGAAATCAGCAGATTGACTTATATATTCCCCATACTGTGGGTTTCTTCAATCTACGGCTTCCTGAAACCACACACACACACACAAATCAACATTAATAGTATAATTTACATCATTATGTACAGAAGAATCAATTATTATGCAGAATAAGTTTTTTCCATGTATCTCAGTTATTTCACACTAATAATTAAATATTTTACGATACCCCAAGTTCGTGATAAAAATTTTCTTCACGCCTTATTAATATCTGATATTTATAATTAAATAGGTAGTTAATTTCACAGAATAATAGATATTATTTTTCAAAATAAAATTTCAGTTCAGTTCAGTTTATCCGCACAATATATACAGGAACTCAATGATAGAATTTCATTTAAATGATATTAAATTGTTATAATTTAAAGACATTTTACTATGCAATTACTAGATTTAAAAATTCAATTTATTTTTATCGGAAGTTTACATATTTCAGAAAATCGTAAATACTTTTCTTAAAATACCGTATGTTGAGAAGTACAATCGATACTCCACTGAATCACAAGATAATCATGAGGTGCTTTTTATTGCTGGTCTTATATCGCTGGAATGATAGCTTGATTATTGTTAGGTAGAGTAATTGTGTCGGATTTTGCAACTCGAAGCCATCATAGTTTGTTTTCCTGCATCTTTGTTCACGCTATGTATAGGGTAACAAATTCGCATAATAATATAAAATATGTCTATTTTTATGACTAAAACAAAAACAAAATCAACTATTATTAGTCTTTATATCATAACACCCACATATTCTTACAGGAAAAAAGCTTTCACAACATCTAAAATTTCTAATTAATTAATTCTAGAGAAAAGTCTCATTCCACGAAAGGCAGCTCATTAGAATAATTACATATATATATATTGTGGGTTGTATGATTTTTTTTTTATTAAAAAGATCTGAAATTTCAGAATATTTCATGTACCTAGGATAGTAAATAGGAATAAATAAATATCTATTTAGGGAATTAATTTAGGAGTTTATATGAAATAGGAAAAAATTATGAAAACTTCGCTGCTTAGAGGTACTTTTGAAAGATTATATTCCTTTACTGATAAAGACGTGCATTTAGGAAAAAAACTATTAAAGCGTTGCCTGAATATGTTCATCCTCTTTATATCGTATGCAACTGAGTTCACGGAATTAATTACGGATAGCATTACGTAGTTAGAATGCCTTAAAAATGCATTTCCCAATCAATTCAAGTAATTGAAAATTGAAAAAAAAAAAAAAAAAAAAAAAAAAGTTTTTCAGAAAATGTAAGATGAGATTGTGACGTTGGGCTATTCTGAAATTTTAGTGTTATTTTCAATCTGGCATTAATTGCTACTCTAAATAATTGATAGCTATAATGATAATTGATATCTGTACACTAAATATATAAGTATTTCTGTTACTTACAAGTCTAAACTATTTCGAGAGCGTATCTCCCTCTGAGTTGAGTGTTTTTGGTACTTTAAAAGTACTTGGAAGAAATGCATTTTAATAATATTTTTATTATTAAATTCAAATTGTTTTTATTCATAATAAAGGAACTATTTTAATGTTTTAAGAATTAATATTTAATGAAACATCATTGAAAATATGTTCTAATTTAAAAAAAAAAATATTCCGCATAACAAATCATTTTTATGGCAGATATTCTGGATCACCTTCATCCATATATATGATTCGGATAACTCTGACAATGAATCACTACCTCAAAATTATCTACATTTGATAAATCTAAAATTATTTTAAGAGACCGTGAAAAACAATAAATAGGGCTACCGAACGCTTAGATTTAAGTTCCGATTCTAGATATTTACATACCTGTTTTGTTCTCACATTTAAAACTTTTTTTTTGAAAATAAAAGGTTTGTGGATAATCCCTGATAAGACTGAGAACGTATGCAGTCGGTACTTTTATAAGTCAGAACGTTAAAGGTTGACCTCGAAAGACTCTCGGGTATAGTTCGCTTCATCATAAACAACAAACCGAGCAACACTTGGGCTTCAACCTCAAATATGACAAATATATGTAAAAAATTTACATTTTTTTCACTTGAGAAGAATTTCTAATAAGATAATGTTTCGTTGAGAAAACAAATGCTTCGAAAAGAATTTAATATATATGAAAATAAATACACTCTATAACAAAAAAAAAAACGACGCTCCAAGAAGGATTTAACCGATTGTAATGAAATTTCGTATGCAACGACATTTGGACCGATCATACAAAAGATTGAAATTTGGTGTCTAACGAATGAATAGCAGGAGCTCCAGTGCATCGGAACTGCGCATTCAGCAGGTGTATATAAGAAGCGATTCTCAATCGAATGGTCAGATTTTCTGCTGCATTGCAGTTTAGGATAACTTTCAACGATTGAAAAAATGCCTTGCCGCAGTACCTGATCTGATTACGAGCAACTGTCAGAATTTGAAAGAGCTCATATCATTGGAGTGAAAGAGGCACGTTGGGCAAATTGGAGAATCGCTTGTCATATCGATCGAAGCAATATGGGGATGAGAAGATGCTAGTAGGAATGGATGGACAATGGCAGATTTCAGAGTCAAGATGGTAGCGGTCGATCTAGAACCACAGCAGATCGGGATGACAGAGTGATTGTCAAATCAGCTGTCACTGCTCCTGATTCATCGTTATCAACCATTAGACGTGCGACGCGCACACGTGTGTCATCCATGACTATTCACAGACGCCTGATAGAGCGAAATCTACGCTCGTACCGACCGCTACACCACCTGCCACTCACGCCTGCACACTGTCGCCCCAGATTACAGTGGTGCTTGGTTCGATCAGGTTGGAATGATGCTGACTGGGGACGTAGAGTGTTTAGCAACGAATCCCCATTCCACATGTGTCCTGACGATCATCGAAGACGTGTCTTTAGACGCCCAGGGTAGCGTGCCGATCCTGCTTTCACTAATGCACGCCACACAGGCCCTCAACCAGGAGTTATGATCTGGGTGTCATTTACCTTGAAAGCTGGACACCTTTGGTCGTCATTAGAAGCACACTAACAGCACAGCGGTAGGTCGACGACATTCTGAGACCTGTTTTGCAACTGTTCCTTTTGCAGAACCCTGGCCTTACTTTTCAGCAAAATAATGCCACACCTCATACGGCGCGTGTTACTATGAACTGTCTTACAGCTTGTCATATACTTTCTAGGCCAGCCAGATCTCTCTCCAATCCAGTATGTCTGGGATATGATGAGAAGGTGACAGCATCTACCAGGAAATGTTGATGACCTTTCCGACACTTGGAGCAAATTTGGTAATAAATAACGCAGGAGACCATCCGGGAGCTTTATCATTCTATGCCCCGTTGTGTGGCAGCTTGCATCTAGGCTAGAGGTGGGTCAACACCTTATTGAGCTCATTACTTTGTAACTAGGTAACTCTGAAATGTATCATTCAATTTTTCTGAAATTTTAAACATTTCTTATTCTGTATATAATTTTCCTACCCGCCAATTTTTGCCTCCATTGGACATCTACTTCTTGGGGCGTCGTTTGTTTGTTTTTTAATGTTTTTTTTGTTTTTGTTAAAGATTGTAGTAGAAAGAGCGAAATAGAAATTCAACAAAAGCGTAAACATCAAATACTTTTATCGGTGTTATATTTAGAAAAAATTATGAGGAGAGTGTCTTTAACGATATGTTAGCAAAATTCCCAACTGAAATTTATACTATATATATATTTTTTAAAATGTAAAAGAATATTATAAATTAGTTTAATTATTAGGGATAAAACGGAAACAATTTTACATGGTTGGTTGGTTTTATTAACGTTGCACTACAAGCAACACGTGTGTTATTGATGACGGACCCCGTATGTTTGAACCTCGGTCAAGTGACGAGGACGACACCTGAGGTGCCATTCCTTCTGTTAACTTACACGCCAATGGGAGGACTTCGGGCCCCTTTAACGTGCATCAGTCCCGGCTACACGGTGGGTCTTTAGTTGTATCAAGGCTCGAACTCATGAGTCTACGAAAACTGCCCGCCGCGACTATTACCACTAAGCTATAGAGGCTACAATTTTACATAATAAAAGGTAAGTTAGAGCTTTATCAAAACTCTTATCTGCTTATAATAAACAAATTTCATTTTTAACATTTTTAAGTAACTATTCAATACTTAAAAAAAGAGTTATATTTCTTTGAATTCTATTTGATAAGTTCTGAGATGTTTTACTGGTTTGATAACCAGTAAAACATCTCAGATCCCTTACGTTATTATAAAAGTATTTTAGACACATTCGTGTGCATAATTCTACAAATAAATTAATACAATCAAAACAAATGATAGAAAAATATATAAAATAAGCATTCCTACAAAAATAAATTATTTTTGTCTTTTTATCAAAAGCTTAACTCCGTAATAATAAGGCAGAAATAAATATTGGTACGTAAAAGAATGGATGAATCGTTCCACTCAGTTCACTATAAGAGTGGGTTCGAATCCGCGTTTGCCATATAACTATGGCTTAACGCTTTCTCTGTCAGACAACAGACTAAATCGACGGTAGGATTGCACTTAGATTATTCGTGATAAAACTACTGCAAACAACATAACTATATATTGAATTAACAATTATACGTAGACTAGATCGCATCGGATTGTGGATTCAATCAATCTACGTTAACACAACATATCTGACCGAGAAAGAAGTGCTACGCAATACGAGTCTGGTGACATAACCACTCGGCCATTTTGGATGAGTCGTGACGTAGATATTATTTTTAAATTGCTTTTATTTAACTTGCTATGCTCAAATGTATATGTGTATGTAAAAATATGTATATTTCTCCTGATTAAAATTTGTACTCTTGAATTTTAACCCATTTCTTATCATCCGATCATACAGAAATTTTGCATACAGTTATAACTGTATATGTGATATGTTCCAGCATTGGCGGACTTGGGCGGGTGCCTCTGTAGGACTGCGTATGTGTCCAATCAATCAATAAACGTCCAATTGAGATTGAAATTTTGTACACACGTATAGATTATGTAATTGCTTTTCTCAGTCTTAATTTCCCGTTTTAAAAGGAGTTGGAATAAGTAAAATTTAAAAAAAAAATATTTTAAACGAGCTTTTATTTAAAGAAGGATTAAATGTACCAAATATTTTTTAAACATATTATAACATATAATTTATAAAATCTTGAGGCTTTAGTACTTCTGATCTCATATATAAATAGCTATGGTTTACTTAATTTATCGGTAATTAAATGCCACAAGCGTTTATAAACTGTATACTATTTCACATTAAAATATATTTACACCTTTTAATGAATCCTTCAAAAAAGTTTGATTATTTTTTACTTGTAGATTATTTATTATAATTTCAATAAAGACTAAACACTAAACTCTATTTTATGTATCCTCTTAGACCTTGAAATATCTAGAACCATAACAATGTATGAATGTTGGTGTATGAATGTCTAATCTATTTCTTCTCTTTGACCTCATACAAACTTAAGAGTTTGCAAGAAAAACATTTTTTTTTTCATATTCTAAGGCCAACTGCAACGTAGCTTGTATTTCTTCTGTAATTACATGTTAATGGAATGAAGAAAATTAAAACTGAGAATGTTGAAAAAGAAGAAGAGATGGTTTATTTTGAAAAAAAGAGTTAAAAGAACACTGTCTGAAGTCAAATATAAATTGTATCTTTTCACTAACCTTGGAATTTGCCACTATATAAATGCAATTAGAATATTTTTAATGACATTTCAGTTATGTGTAAAAAATGTTTCTTTTTTAGAACATAGAATTTTTTTTAAAAAAAATTACCTCATTTTTAATAAGATTTAATTTAGCTTTAAAATTAGTGCAAAAATGCTCTGTACAAAAAAAAAATGCTTCCCTTTATTAACATAGTAATTTAAAAAAAACAACATATTTCATTTTTATTCAGATTTAGTTTAGCTTTAAAATTAGTTCCACTAGAGGAAAGGGTACACATAGCTGAAGTTGCATTAATATCGTTAAATTGACGAGTGTATGCGTGAGAAAATTTGAAAACTTCTTGTTTGAAGTAATATGTTCGCCAATCAACTAATTTAATTAATTTGGGACCCGAATCTCATTAAACGGAAGTTCCATAAATTTTCGATACATAAATTGATAAGATTTAACGTATGGATGGCAAGTCAGCATTTTCTACCGAAATTACTATTTTAGATTAACTACCTTGGTAAGATTATGAGAAAATTCCACTTCTCCACAAGCGGAAGATTCTATTTTCTGATAATTTGCAAACCAAATAGGGTCAGTAGGAAGCAAATCACATGAAGGCTCCTCTCAGATATTAATTATAAAATTGGTTCATGCGGTTCTCAGAACGAAGTTTTCAGTTATGTTCTTCAATTGCTTGTTTTTCCCTCAAGCATTTGATTAATTAATTTATTAAAATCTTATCACAATTTGGATGCGCTGAAATCTAGGTTTCTGGTAAGAATAACGGCTTCAAAGAAACTTTATTTAATATATTTTTGCATCAAGTAGTTGATACATTTTTCTCAGATTCTGCTGAAAAGCTAAGCTGGACCATTTTTTTTTTGTCAGAGAAACATGATGTTGCTAGATTTAATAAAAATTTACAGTAATTTTTGTAATTTAAAAGTTAAAATTTTGTAAAGAAAAAATGCCTTAAGATTTTCAAAGAAGTTTCGAATAAGATAAGAAAATAAAACTGTGTAACATTTTTTATACCCCACATAACTCTGCAGTTATAGGTTTCAATTACATGTATTTTTGTACCCACAGTATTTGATGAATGAATGCAACTAAATCACCAAGTCTCATTGAGAATAAATTTAGATCGCTAAAAAGTTTCTAGTAAAATATTTTTGTACGTCCTTTTTATTATGTACGTTTATGTTACTTTTTTACGTTATTTTTTATTTTATAAAGTGCATTGAATGGGTTATATGGATGATATAGGGAGTATCCAGTGAATACGATCCTCCTCAGATCCTTACTTTTATTAAGAAAAGCTGAATTTCAATTCACATTCTTTGGTTTCGGTCACGAGTCAATATTCACAGTTGATATTATGGATCATTATAAGAATTATATAAAATCCAGTTATAGTTAGTTATTCCTGACAGACTATTTTATTGACTGATTAATTATGAAATTTCAATGGCTCAGATCGAAAACACCGAATAGGAGACGTCATACACTATCATAAGTTTTTCATTTACTTCACTTTTATGTAGTAAATAACAATACAGAGAGAATATTCTGTACTGAATATATATATATATATATATTCAGTACAGAAGCGCGTGACTTATGCATGATTTCTATAGTAAAAAGTCGAATTTTTTTCCGAATGAGCTTGGATGATTTAGTTAATGTAATAAATTTTACTTAAATTTAATGAAAATTGTTTTATGGAATTTATATGTAAATGACCTGTTTTGATTTGAAAATATAATTTAAATATCGAAAATTCATCAAGAGCTCAGAAAAATATTACTTTAATTTATTTTATTACCATTTGCATTTTGGATTAAGAATTAATTTTTTAATTTTGGAATAAAATGTGTTAAAACAGTTCAAATAGAGTACTATATGAATAAAAAAAAAAGTAAAGTTTTAATTAAAATTTAAAAAGAAATTCCGAATTAAAATCAAAAAATCTAAAATATTTAATCAAATAAATAGTAAAATCTACTTATTTGATTAAATATTTTAGACTTTTAATCGTTGTTTAAAATTTACTAATTAAGATATTAGTAAATTTTAAACAATGATTTTTATCATTTTTAATTAACATTAGGTAAAAAACCACGGTTTGGACATTTTATATAGTTTTTAGATTTGAATGTTATTTTAAAATATTTCGCTGTGAAACTATTAGCAACAAAACCATTTAACAATTATATTGTCCGGTAGAACTGAAAATGATTCTAATAAGCAAAAAGCAAATTTGTACTATACTTCCTTATAAAATTGCTTAAATACATTTGATTGATTGATTGATTGAATGTTTATTAACTTCGCACTTTGAAGCGACACGAGGGGCCATTGGATATGGACCTCCTAAGTTTGAATATCGTTCAAGTGACGAGAAGGACACATGAAATAGCTCCTCTCACTTCAAACTTCCACACCACACCCCTGGGAAGATTTAGAGATACGGTAGATTTAATGTACATCGTCCGTGCTACATGGTGGGTCATAAATGGCATCAAGACTCGAACCCGCGACTTGACGAAAACAACGCTATTAGGTTAACGGGGCCACTCCCTTAGGTGGAAAGACAATATTTTAAATATAAAAGATATACCCTTTACTAATTTACAGGTTGGATAATATTATGCTGATGAGTTAAAAACTTTTTATTGTTAAATAAACGATATAATTCAATTTTTTTCTTAAATTTAATGAAAATTCTCCTTTTCACTTAAGAAACAAAGAATTGTTATAAAATTGAGTAAGAGCCACATCCCTCCTAAAGTGAAAAAACGTGTTGCACATCTTCAATTTCTTTCCATCTAACCAAGAAATTTCTTTTTCTGCTATAACAAAATCAATTTCCGATAGAAATTCCTAAAAATTTGAAATAATGTTTCCCATATTTCAAAGTAAACCGAAAAGGAATCTTTAATTATTTGCCAGATTATGTTTCCTAATTTATTTCCTAATAAAATACCCTTTATCGATAAAAATGAATCATATTTCTTAGAATACCGCACTGTTCAGTAGTTCGGTTTTATGTATCTAATACTTTCGAATGCAACTATGCCTTTCTTGTAAATTAAAAAATTTTCTTTTGAGAAATCAATTATTTCAAATACTTATCAACCCTCTTTAAAAAACAGTAAAATAAATTGGATATATACAATTTTGATGTATTTTTTTTAATTTCTTTTTATCAGAGAGACTTAAGAGACTAAGATTCTATTCCCTTACATTTTTCCCGTTAAGCAAATAATAAGTTTTAGTAATGGTAAAAATATATCGAAAGAGATTTTAAGATATTCAAATTCATAAAAGTCAGTAAAATAAATTATCTTTAAACGCATGAAATTTTTTTTATTTTGGCTTTGAAATTTTACTTTTTATAAGAGTGACTAGTTTCATCTTATGTGTAAGTTTAAGGCAACGATGTTTAACCACATCTTTTATTGATATTATGCCTTTTTAGGACCACAACCTCTATGGTGTAATATGCATCGTCCGTGTAATACAGAATAACTTCATGGACTGTTAGTAACTATGCTACTAAGCAAGAGGTAAACATATGAGTTGGAATATGTCCGTAACTGAGTTTGTGACGCCCTCGTTTCACTACTTTGATTCTAAGTCATCAAGACGTAACTAGTAATTAGTCAAAGCAATACAAAAAAAAAAACCCAGTCAGTTAAGTAAGTTCTATTCTATTTCATTCAAGAACAACCCACTTTTGAAACCTTATTATGAATATGTGGAGTGGATATTAATTTGCATCGAAACCAAATATAATTGAAATTTGTATGAATTTTGAAATTTTTCGTACAAATAGTTAAACTGGACCTGACTCATGAATAAACGATTATAGACCGGGTCTCATTTACATATGAGTTATCAGATGATTCCTTAACATGTTAATGCTAAAACAGGTGTGTATGTCAATTTAGCAGACCCTCTTCCTGTTAATAACCAGGCTATTACCTTCAGTCCTACTCTCTCTAGCTCACTTGTCCAATTCTTCTATCTGATACTTCTGACTGATATATTTCTTGATTTGCAAGAAATACATCAGTCATGGCATAAGATCTTTTGGTGCTGTAACCATTTTTTAATATATATTTTGTTTAAGGTGATAGATACACACACACACACACACACATGCACACACAGACACACACACACACATATATATATATATAGGCGAGGTTCTCGCATGAAATAACGCGAAAAAACACGAGAGAACCTGTTACAAATATTTTACAAAACTTCACAAAGTATAAATATTAGGAGTAAAAGAACAACAAATATTATACAACTTATCTATTATAATTTTTTTTCTCCTGTAAAGTTATTTCTTTCGAAACCAACCACTAATGTTGCAAATTATTAATTAAGTATTGCTTATAATTTTTAATTCAGAAAAGATGAAATTTTATTAATTTGATTTAAAAAAAACAATGCTTCAGTTTCTGGTTCTGCACGTTTACATTCGTAACCTATAGAATATTAATCCCTAACTGTTCAATTTTTTAACAAAATCGCTTTTAGAATTGTGCGAAATCTAAATATTTTTTGGCGTTCAAACATAAAACACATGACTTTGTTTCAAACATTTTTTTAAACACTGATTTAGATAATAAGAATAGATATTCAAAAAACTCAATTTTAGATGCACTTGGAAATTACTCGATAAATAGTCAGAGAGATAATATACATGTATAGGACAAAATAATAGGAACACCTTTGAAAGATTTCAAACTTTTTATCAGTAAGGGTTTGACTACCCTATCCATTACTATATAGTTGAAATTCAACGAGATGTCATGCACACATTTTAAGGAAATTTCAACTCATTCCTAGTGCAGAGGGGTCTGGAGCTCAGATCAGAAGTGGAAACCAATCACGAAATTTATGCTTTAAATTTCCTCACAAGTTCTCAATGATGTTAAATCAGGAGACTGAAGACATAATGTGAGGTATTCCATTTCATCATTCGCATGATGATAAAGTTATGCATTAATCAAATGTATAAAATACCGTTCTGTTAATGGAGCTTTGGGTGTTGTTTTAAGAGAAAAAAATATAGTTTTTGATGTTAATAGAATAGAACCAATATATTATTTTTAGTACAGTAAATAGAGACCTAATTTATATGGCAACTGATTTCTGAGAGCAACCAAATAATATTATGTCTAAATTTTGACTCAAATCACACGCTTCATATAATTCCGCTGAGAGTTAGGTTTAAGTCTGGATTATTTTTTTAAATTACAATTACATACACACACACATCAAAAAATTAATTTGTTTAAGAAATCAAATTGCTGTCTGAAATGAATTAAATATAATTGATAGAAAATAACATGGAAATATATAAGACAAAAATTACTTTTTTAAAAGTAATATTTTTAATATGTATTTCTTCTAACCTAATTTTTAATATTTCTTGAAATGAGAGAAGCTAATTACTCATTTTAAAGTAAAAATACTCAAAATATTGAACGAGTTTCCTCATTGCTATTAAAGAATTTTTTGAATTACTTATTTGTTGCTTATTTTCTCCCATTTATATACACTTGATGAAATCCCATTGCATCAAAAAAACTTACTTCTGTCATATGACTATATGCATCGGGCGGGCGGGGCCGGGGCGGGGGGGGGGGGGGGTGTATCTGTCCAATGTTAAGATGACCAATTTTGCTTACGGAAATAACATCGTGTGATAAGGGTAAGACCGTTCTTATTCTTGATTGCAAGTCAACGCCGGAGGGAAATTCATAACCTAGCGTCCATCCCTCGCACGAATTTCGTGACATTTAATGGTCGCTATCAAGGGAGAACAACTGAAATTTCTTACCGAGTCAGGTCGAAGTATTTCATTTTCTACTTGCCGTGACAGATGTGACAATTTCATTTCTTTTCCAGATTAACAACGAAGAAACGAATCCAGAGAGGGATGATAGGATGATGAAAAAGAATCATTTCTCGCCTTTCTTCTCACTTATTAAGTGAAATGAAAGAGAGACTTCAGGGAAAAAGAGGATTTTAAAGCGCTAAGCTGTAAAATAATATTTACTTTTTTTGGAACAGTGCTTTCGAAAACAGTTACGTTGTTGCATTTGATATTTTATTTTAAGGAAACTTAAGCATTTTATAAATATATGTGCTCGTAGGTTGAATAAGAAGAATTTTATTCATAAATTGAATGCTTTTACAGGTGATAGGTAAGAACTTTGTTCTTAATTTATTAAGATTTTTTTTTTATTTCGTCTGGAATACATTTCGATATTCAATTATTTTGACGAAGCTAAAGAAAATTATTCATAACATTTTCATTAACTAGTCTGATGTTTTGAAATCATACAATATTTTTATAAAATTATTTTTGGAAACAATTTGATCAAATTGCACGTTCATTTTTATTGGTATTGTTAAATATTGTCTATCAACTAAATATTTCGAATTGTCACACGTACTTGTTCCATAAAATAATAATTTGTACCAATAAACTGTTGTCCATGTTTTAAAATATTACATTTAATAGCAATAAAATATCTTAAATAAATTTAAGCTCAAAATCTTTTTCTTACCTTGTCAAATTTCTCTTAAAATAGTTGAAGGTTATTTATTTGAAGCCTTACGCAAAAATTTTATCTTGACCAAATATATATATATAACATAAAACTCAATTTTCAAACTATAAATTTTCAATAAAATTTTCAAAATTCCAAAAACAATATAGGCGTTAATTCTGACATTCTAAAGTATGGAACAGGATTAATTTTATTTTTCCATGATTTAAAATGTTTGCTTCACTTTAATTGGGCCTTCTCTTATGAATTTTCTGGTTCTTTGAGAGAGATTTTTGACTTTTGGTTTTTAGATTCAAATTTTAGTTTGTTTAATTTGTTTAATTAATCATAATAATTTTTATAAGTGTTGAAAAAGTATTATTTTGATTTCTTAATTATTTCTTTATATACGTATGAATGTCATTGAGTTCACGATTGATATTCTTAGTTTGTTATATGAAATGACTTTTTGTGAACTGTGCTATAGGTGTTTATTATATCTATCTATCTGTCTGTCTGTCTGTCTGTCTATCTATCTATCTATCTATCTATCTATCTATCTATCTATCTATCTATCTATCTATCTATCTATATATAGTTTTTTTCTGTAGATTTTCGCTTAAGCTGGATGAAGAAAAATCAAGTAGCTTTAATATCTAGAAGAGACAACTGTAAGATAAAGAGACAGCTGATTGTTATAGAAGCAGATGCAAAATGGCAAGTCTTTGGTATCGTGTTTCTTAAGACTATTTTGTAGAAGGGCTAAAACCTGATAAATCCTGCGGGTTTCACAGTTCTCAGGTTCACGAGTTACGGTAGTTAGAAAAGAGAAGAGTCAGTTCAAATGATATTCACATCATTTGACCTTGACTAAAAAATAGCTACATCTTTCACCAATAGCCTCTGTTTTGCTTCTAATGCGACGTTCTTGAAGAATCAATGAATATGATTGCAATATGGCATTATGATATAATTGCTTAGCTTTATGGTACAGGAGCCGAATATGGTTCTTAAAGCAATAACCAAACACCCACACTTCACGAAATAATACGTATATATTGTTACACAAATTCCAATTTGTGTGTGGGTGTATGTGATTGAAAATCAAGTCCAGTATTGATAAATGATACTTGATTCGCAAATCTTCAATGCAACACGCAGGTAGCAGAGCAATAGTAATACAATCAGGAAACGTTGTAAGTGTATAGAATAGCGATACAGATACAGGAGCAAATACAGCTCTTGTGCAGATCAACAACACAAATACATATAAAGCACAACACTTGTAATAGTGTTCAGTTCACCAGCTTACCAGTTCCCATTATGGACAAATCTCCACAATATTACTTTGCACTCGAAAGGTAGACCCCATAAACAGACCACTGTTTCTCAGACTCTCGGAGTATTTGGTCCGGTTAGAACCAGATGTGATGTCACACGGAAATTTAACGAAAAGTCTGTGACTTTCTTACTCAGTCGAAATTTCGCCTAGGTTCCAGCACCTTCAGTGAACTATCGTTTTGTCCCCAAAGTCATCAATTTGCTCACCAAGTTGCCAAAGTTGTTGCCAAGTCCGTCGCCAGGGTTAAGGGGTCATTGCTTAAACTTTTCTTGGCTGACTGATGACGTCTCTTTTCATCATAAGCAAGCCATTGAAGGAAAGCGTCATCTCGTGTTCGTAACAATATGTAATCTAGAAAAAGGAATGTAAGTAAAGAGAGGGTTGAATGACAAAAAGAAAGAATGAAAATAAAAATAGATCTTTAGGGTATCCTTAGAATGCCTCACCTGCTTTTATCACCGACAGCAAATCCTATTGAAAAATGAAATTTCGGATAAACAGTTGAATGAAATGATAAAAATGGATACGTTAAATAATGTTTAATGAAATGATTTGCTACTTTTTTACTAAACTAATTCATTAGGCTCAAAATTACAACGTCTGTCCGGAATCGCCCTCGTGGGTCCTTTAAAATGGTAATAATAAACGATCATTTCAAATTTGAATATTTTAATTCTACAATAGGATATTCAAAGAAAATCTATTATTAAAAATGATGTGTATGATTCTTTTAATAATACCAATAACATAGAATCTCCAAAGTTAGGACTTTTCTCTTTACTTGAACGCTTAAGCAGGCAGGTCTCATTTTGGAAAAGTATTAAAGCTGATTTAAATGCATCAAAGAGAAATCTTATACAGCGAGAATAATTATTTAACGTATCCATTTTTCAATTTATATCAATAGCTACCTTATCTGATTATACATACATTTATCAAACTTTCTTATTAACGAAGTCTCTTTGTGAAACAACAAAATTTGAATGAATTAATACTCTGCCATTCCTCTTGACAGTCTTGAATTCATTAACTAGATTAAACTTCACCCACTTACTGCAGAAACTCAATTCTTTATATTGTGAGAAGGATATCCCTCTATAATTACTAGCAAGGCCTTTCTGATAGTATCTACATAAACTATCGATGTACTGAATTGTGTTTTGCATTATTTAAGATTTTCAGTAGTATAAAGATTGTTATTAGTGTGATGACTACAGGGACTGCATTCCTGTTTAAACATGTATTTGAATAAGATTGTTATTTTTAATTATTATTTTAATTTTAATAAGATTGTTAATGTGTTTGGTTTATTTTGGTCGTTAGAACGTAATGCGCATTAGAAACAAATCTATAAACGTTACCGTTGTACAATACGAAATTTGAAGTTTAATAAGTAAGTCAATTAATAGTACTTCAAATGATACTCTACTATACTTTTTTTAATTTGTAAAAATATATAGATGTTTGAAATACTGGTAAATTAGATGTTTAGTTTAGTTTTTTTATTAACGTCGCACTAGAAGCAACACGAGTCAAGTGACGAGGACGACACGTGAACTGGCACCCAGTAAATTAGATGATGCATCAAATATTTACTAATTTTATAAAAATGAACAGGGTGATGTAAATGTCTCCATACTGATGATTTTTAAATTTATTATAAAAAATGATTTAAAAACAGTTATTTCTAGGATGCAAAGTTGAATTTATTTGCGCGTATTTTTTAAACGCTTTTCAAAATCACAGGATAGACTTCTTGCAATCTTTTGAGTAAATGGCTATTTTTCGATCGTATAGTCTTTGAAAATTGTTTTTATATACTTTATTTTTTGCATATCCATACTGAAAAAAGTCAGAGTATTTTCAGATTAGGACAACAATGTGGCTAGAGATTTCTTGAAATAAATCGGTCGCAAAAAAATCAATAAATAAATAAAAAATAATAAAAAAATAAAAATTGCAGCATGCCCATGGTATCGTTACTCGTATGGCATACTACACAGTCTCCTTTGAATCAAGATCTCAAACCCTTACATGAATATCCCCCACTTTCTTCTATGGAGATGTTTAAAGAACTAAGTTTATGGAAATAATCCCCAAACAACAGATAATTTGAAAACTGATATATTACTCAAAGGATACATGAAATCACATCCAGTATTCCTGATAAATATTTCTCGAAATATGGGTGAATTGTTCCCCTTTGCAACCTAGAAAGTTGAAGACGTTTTGAACATTTATTGTAAATGTGGGCTGATTTCTTACGTTATACTTGAAGGACATTTCACCTTAAGTATTAAATTAATTCTTTAGATCTCCGTTGTTTTTGCAAAATAAATTTACGAACTATCAGTACGAGATGTCTTAGGGCACCCTGTATGTAAATGTCAAATTTGAAAATCTTAAGATATGAATAATTATTTTCGATTGTAATCGCATTAGACATATGCAATAAGCTTTATTTATTTCTCTGTCAGGATGTATAACACTTATATTTTTGTAGACTATGCCAAACCTACTAAATTCTCTCACATGTACTCTATATGTAATGAATATGAATACAAACTGATTAATTTTATAATTATTCTGTATATAGAAACTTGCAATTTGTTAGTATTTTTGTAGTATTTTGTATATGTTGTAAATGTTTATTTTGTAAATTAACTGCTCAGAGTCTTTAATACACATATTAAAGCGTTTCTTAATATTACATCTAATAAAACTTTTTCTAAATACTTATTTGTAAAATGATACGATACAATAATTATTCGTAATTATAATGTGCAGTAAATAAGAAATAACAATTAAATTAAGATCGTTTATACTATAAGAGTTTTGAGCAATGTGAGTTTTTTTTTATATGTAATGCATGTGTAACAAATGCACGTTTATCTTATTTTTAAGCAAATATTTTATTAAATTTAAGATTAAGATAATTCACCGCGCAGATGGGTTTTAAGTTTGAATGAATTTCAATCATTCACTATTCACTAAAAAAATCAATAGCTCTTATTTCAAAACACTTTTATCATTTAATTTCTATACAACACAAACTGAATACCAGATCTCTTTTAAGTTAGAAAATAAACTTCTACGATTTCAGAAGGATGTAATTAATTGGGGTTACTCTGAAGGAGATAAATCAACACAAAAAATGCCCAAAATTCTTTCCCATATTTATCCGCACCCAATATTTGCTTTAAAGAAAAATGTAAATAATCGAACTCCTTTAACTGAAACGTATTTTAATATGATCGTTGAAACAGTATTCCTTTTGAAATGAGACCCTTAGATAAATAGAACATTTTAAAGAGCCCACAAATATAAGGTTTTATAAATTATTTGTTCATTATAAGTTTGTAAAACTTAACCTGAAATAAGTTTTTTTCTATTCTGTTTGAACTATTTGTAATAATTTTCTTTTTTTTTTCCTTTTGCATTCACTACTTCAAATTTATGAGTAGAAAAATTATCCCGGTTTCCAGGTGTACTTTACTTCTCCCAGCGGCTGAGTTATGGAAATATGCATCGACAGAATTTATGGGGATCAATAAATTTCAAAGCGTTTCGAAACATTTTTTTGTGAAAAAACTACCTTCTACTATTTTTCAGTGACTCATTTTTACCGTCAAAACATTCGTTAATAGGATGTGATATTTTTTCAGTAAGCTAGAACTATTTTTTTTTCTCTTTAAATTAACTTTTGGTAGAAATTTTTATTTTTTTCTTTTGGAAACTTGGTGAAGACTTGACATTTTATGACTATAAACAGTTTCATTTTTTATCATTTTATTCACCAAATCATCTGCATAGTTACGTGTGTGTGTTAAGGAGTTTAATATTCAACATTTTTCTTTTGAACTTATAACGTTCTTGAAGAACTCATGCATACGATAATCAAAGTTAATGATATGTAATTTTAAAATAAAAAAAAACATATAAGTTTAAACACATTTATTCGCAAAAAACATCATGCATCAGCTAAATTACTATCGATGAAATCTAGAAAATTTTAATCGTTTATTTTTTGCCAGATTCATTATATAATATTTATGTCCAAAGTTAAACAACACTTCTCAGGAAAGAAAGCACAAAATGACTCTAATGCCGGATTGTTTTCCTGACAGTGCTTTTTCTGAGATTTAGTAGTTATGGTATTAAAACTAATCACACATCTTAAAGGAAATAACAAATTTTATTTCAAAGCTTCTCACTTTTGCGTGTGTGCTCTGTTAGGTACTTTCTAATTCTTACTGTTCTGATTAGTATAATTTTAATTTAGTGAATACATTTTACTTCTTTCAGTGTGAGAACAGTCATTGAACGAAATGGAATTATGCAAATTAGTCAAGATGAATGAAGAAGTGAAGAAAGGAAGTAAACACTGCGTATCCTTACGAAATATGTAATTTACTTCAATAGCCTAGGAGTATATATATATATATATGTGTGTGTGTGTGTGTGTGTGTTATATATATATAAATTGAGGTATATTGAAGTTTGGATTTATTTATTAGTAATCTAATTTTTTCAACAATGATTCGCATATATTTACACATTTCTATTTTGCTGGTTATTTGTTCCTTCAAGTTGACGTATATTTTTGTCAATTCTTTTTTGATAAGATTTTTGAATGAAAAAAAGTTTTTTGATTGATTCTAAATGCTATATATACTATATTATAATAGTTGGTGCCAACGTCGCAAATGAAAATCAAGTGCAATTGTTGACGGACCTCGTGCTTCTCAGCAATGATTAAGTGATGAGGATGACACTTGAGATGGTACACCATTTACCAAAATTTGCATTCTATTACAACGTAAGGGCATAAAGCCCCTACTGAAGTTACTTATATCAGCCTCATTGTGGGATGAGTTTTTAATCAAATCATATTTCAAACATCCGACTTAATTAAAACATCGATGTCCATGAGCTTCCGATCATGAGTCCTCAAATGTCGGGAAAAGCAGAAAAGAGGAATTAAACACATTTAATGTACTATAATTTCAGTGCCGTTCTGTAATAAAATCTTTGTAATATTCTGAAGCAAAAATTCAATATCAAATGACTCTAGTAAATGTTTTGTGATTAATTAAATAATAAATTCTTATTTCTCCTCATTCACTTTTTGTTACAGCTGCAGTTTACTTATATATTGTATACGTACTTTAATTTATATATTATATATTTACTTAATTTTATTTGTTATTTTTACAGCTTGTTCATTTCTATTTTCATGGACAATTCTATTTTGTGTTCCTAACAATTACGTAGTAGGAAGTTTGTTGAGAAACTAGCTTGACAGGTTTAATGCGTATGAGCGCCCCACTACATGAAGGGTTTGTAGTGGCCTCTGGATCTGAACCCGCGACTAGACGGCAACAATGCTGGATAGGAGCACGAGACCTTCACCACTCCGCTACCACTCTCTCCGTTTTAAGCAATTACGAAAATGAAATGATTTTATCCAAGGGGATTTGTTCTGTAATGTGTAGATTATCATTTCAAACTTCGCAGACAAATAATTAAATAATTCCTATTACTTGAACAAATAAGTTTTCAAAAGGATTAAAAACAAAGGCTGAGAGATATAATAAAAGTAATTTCGTTATTTCAGGATGGTTTATTTATTGATTAATTGACGTCGCACTTAGAAGCAACACGAGGGTTATTGATGCTAATGAAGTTTCAATTGAGTACAGAGTCAAATAGTTAACCACTAGAATTTTTTCGTAAGTATTTTTTCTTTCATGGGTTCTGAAAACGAGTAAGATCAATTTCAAATAACATTGTACTATCCAATTTTGCTTTAAACTTGAGCACTGTGCGACAGAAACAACAATTTCACATCACAAAGACAGAATTTTTTCAAAACTTCATGAAAACAATGTTTTGCCAAGGAATCAGAATTTCAGGAGGAGAAGAATTGATGAAAATATTAGAATTCACAGAAACTAAAAACAGTAGTGGATGTACGAGTTTCTGGTAAGTAACAAAAAACCCAAATGACTCTCCAGCCTTCTTTCTTTCCCTCTCTCAATTGTAGTCCGTGCGACTTTTTCCATTTCACAGGTTAGAAAATCCACCTCAAAGGAAGGTATTTTGAATTGCTGGAAAAAAATTAAAGCATTCAGAACCGACAAGCTGAAGGTAATTTCAATATTAGAGTTCCGATACTGCTATGACAGTTCAAAAAAATCATCCCCAACACTACGCTATGTCCCAAGACAAGTACTTCAAAGGAGGCATTGTGAGATTATAATTTTAGCTTCATAAGAAGTGCTGAAAAATTGGTCAGATTATTTTATTTACTTACCTCGTGTATATTATATAACCAATCTCGATGCATTTCAATCTAAATTCAGTGTCTGTTACTACATCAAAAAGAACTTACTTAAAATTTCAATGGCTCATTTACATACAATTGTTGGCAAAATTAGTAATATATATATACCCAAATAATAAATAATTACTTTGAGAGAAAAAAAAGCTCTCGACAAATTAGAGTTGATTAAAAGTTAAAATTTTCACATGAAATTCACATCTTACTCTTATAATTTCTGTATTTATGACAATTATAGATATTTTGAAAGTTCTGGAATTTTATTAGGAGTTGAATGAACATATGGGAATAGTTTGTGGTTAGAAAATCTGAAATAATTAAAATATACTGCAAGTTTATCAGCCTGAATACAATAATGTTTTAAATGTAGGAGACCCAGTCTCACACTTTCGATTCAGTCTAAATATAGTATGAGAAATATAAAATTTATGTAATATAGATACTAACAACGTTAATATCTATATTTAATATTTAAGATTCATTATAAGTTAATATTTAAGTTTATTTTTGATATTTATATAATCTTATATTTGTTAATACTATACACATTTTATTGATTACAAATATAGATTAAGTTACATAGTTAAAAACGCATTAACATGTTAAATTCATTATTTATCTGGAATTGTGTGTAACAACTACAGAACTCTCTGGTTTTTTGACGTCCAAATAATGTTTTATGAAAAGAACACATAAGTTCCAGCAGTTATTTATTGATCTATATTACAGTTGTATTTTTTTTCAGTACGAAGGACAGAAGAAGTCCCATGAAGCTTAATGTGCTACAACAGCTGGCAGACAACAGACAATTTTGATCAAGATATATACGTCTAACTATACATTTTCTTTATTACGTAAAAAGGGCGATTTTTGTTACATTCTGAATATGATATGCTTTTATCAACAAATCGAAAGCGATAAAAGAAGAAAAAAATTACAAGTGTGTGTGAGTGAAATATATCTTATAGACAATTTTTATATTATTTGTACAAAATAAAGCAATAGACTGAAGTTGAAAAGGCATAATATTTTCGAAATCTCACAAAATCATGTATAACGTTGCTAATTAAATTTAATCAGTTACATAAAATTAATCACCTATATCTGTACATACTTTTTCTACTTTTTATTGAATATTTTGAATTATCTTTTAAATAATTGTAAATGATTTATATTATTTTTCAATATATTTCATTGTAACACTTATGTAATTGTGCCTAGCATATAATTAGCTTAATATAAAAAAAATTATTAATTTTAAATGTAACTAAGCCTAATCAGCTAAACATTATCTCTTATAAACATAGCTTTTTTTACAAGTTGCTACTTTATTTCAGAATCAAATACATCAGAGTTTTCAGTGAGAAGGGGAGAAGTGGCTTCATTATTCAATTTAATTTAATTTCAAAACATGATAATAATGAATATCTTTACAAAGTTTTAATATTGGGCTACTCGCAGATTTCACTTCAATAGCCTTGGGGACATTGCATAAAATTCCATTTCCTTTCCAACCAAATGAAAAATGACAAGGCAAATCAGATGAAGAAAAGAAGTATAATGAATTTAATTAAGAATATTGATGTATAAGAGAAATAAAATTGAAAAGAACAGGGGACAGGTAATAACGATAAGCCAGTAAATGTTTGTAAATTAGACATTGGTAGGAGTTGATCGCTTGTAATTAAAATTGGTTATAAGTGACTCCTAATTACTATAAGTTGTAATGAGAATCGAAACCTCTGTCTAAAAATGCCTCACTGGAAGAAAATGAATTGATGAGTTTTACTTGAGAAATGATGAATTTGTTATTAGATAGAAAGCGATCTTGCATAATCTATGATGGAATATAATAAGCTGTGTTAGTCTATTTTACAACGTCTCTTCGATTGAAATTGTATTAATTGCAATATTATTGATTATTTAATTAAACTTTATGATATTTGCGCATTTAAATAATGAGAGAGAAGAGTTACGAAGTTAGAGACATGAGTTCTAATTTTTAAAAGATTTATTAGAAGATCTCTTAATTTCTATTTCATATCACTCGTATTCGAAATCTTTAGAGTAGCGGGGTTTTTCTTCATATAATTTCCTCCCTATACTATAAACTAAGGTTCCCTCCAGGTAATATGTGAAACCCTAGAGTTCCATCATTATATATTTCATGTTGATACGAAATTCATAACTTTTAAACAAAGAAATACTTCTGCAATCATAATTTTACACATCATTACTTCTGCATTAATCATATTTGCACAGCTTCCAAACAAAATGCAGAAGAAAATGAGATACAAATTTTGGTATGAGAATTAATTATAATGATCAAGCTAGAAAATGAGAAAATTACGCAGAATAAAAAAGAAACTTAATATTTCATGTTAAAAAGTTATCATATTGTTGTAACTTTCCTTATAGTTATTTTTTTCTATTTAATAATTATATTTTCACTCGTAGTTTCAGACTTCTACTTTTAAGTAAAGTATTGTACATTGTGTTTATTAATTAATATGAATTTATAAGGGTTCCAAGATATATATAGCACCCGTAGATGAGATACACATTAAAATAAAGTTAGTAACCGCTGTATTTTGATATGCGAAATCAGTAGCAAAGAGAATAAATAATCACATATATAATAAAAAATAGAAGCCCAATACAAAGACTCAAAGAGAATCATTTTGTGTTCGTCAAATTTGAAATGCTCTGTGAACATAAAATCCATCTTCAGATTTCGTTGATATTAATTTTGGCTTACATAATTATTTAAAAAATTCCACGCCTGAAGTCTTTCATGGATCTGCATGTAAGCCCTATATAGAAATCTAGCTTATTGATTGCTTATTAACTTCATTCTTCAAAGAAACAAGAGAGCTATTGGCAACGGATCTCGAAATTGTGATCCTCGGTCAAGTGACGAGGACGACAACTGAGCTGGCACCTCCCTCTCCAAACATTTACTCTATACCGACGGGAGGATTAGGGACCTCGATAGATTTAACGTGCATTAGCTTTACTACTCGGGGGGGAGGGGTTTCAGTGGTACCTGGGTTCGAATCCCCGGCTAGACAGAAAAAATGCTGACCATGAGTTCGCGACCAAGACCACTAGGCTACAATGACAATTATATGGCAAGCGAGGTCTCTTGGATTATAACAAATAAAAATGCATTGTTTCAAAAACATTTAAAATCTATTCGCCGTTTGACAGTACTCCTTCAAAGCACAATTTTAGGTCAAAACATCGATCGTTTATTTTTAGTCTCATGTCGAGGAAAAAACAAACAAACAAACTTTAATTTTTTTTTTTTTTTAATTTTTTTTCTTCTCTTATTTAGAAACTGAATTACAGCTATTTGAATATTACTTAATCATGAATTTCTCTGCCACCGGAAATGCTCTAAGAACTAGTTTTTCCTACCTATATATATAATTTATTGCTTCAATACATTATATATATATAAAAACTTTACTCACCAATGAACCTGAAATCTTATAGATATGTTTCTCAAATACTTATACATAGAATAGACTATTCGTTAGATTTTATTTTGAGTAGAAAATTTTTTAACTTGCAATGAAGTTAAAATTACAAATGAATTTTAAAGAAAATATCAGTGTTCAGAACTCGAACTACCATACCTCCTCTATTTAAGAACTATATTATCAAATTAATAGTCTATTTTCTAGATTAGGTCATATTCTGTAGCATTCAATGTTTAAAATGTCAACAGATTTATTTTCTTTGGAGTTACCATATTTTGTTTAAAGTCCTAATTTCTGCTTATATTTGTATAAAATGCACTTTTGACAGTAAAAATACACACCAAAAAACTTTTCTTGATTGTTTTTCAAATTTTGAAGCCCCGTAAGGTCATAAAATATGCATTTGTAATAAAAGTTTAGTTTAGTTTAATTTAAAATATTTTCGTCGAAGAAGTACAGTTACCTTAAATAATCATTTGAGACATATATTAATTTCAGAAACGAGCCCATCAAAATTTTTAGTTTCATCATTATATAGAGATTAAGGAAAATTAGTAAAAAATTAGTTCCTATATTAAAGAAAACAATGTGTAATTCGATAGTCGACAAAAAATTCATTGTAGGCATTTCCATTTTGTCAAATACTTTTTCCTTAATCATTTATTTTACAAATTCTACTTGGGATAATTTACATCATAAAATTATTCAGATAGGAAATTAAATCTTTTCTTTATTCTCAAGACGTACAAAAGAAAATGGCTTTAAAGGCAGACTAAAAAAGGATGAAGGAAGATCGAGGGAAAGGGGAGGGCGGAAAAGATAGATCGAGAGAAAGATAGAGATTTGTTATTATACACACAACACGAGGGTTTTATTTAAAGTTACTTTAAGGAACAATTGGTCAAGCGGCGGTGTCAGAAATAATGCGCTTAAACATGAACAAAAAAACTTTTAAATAATTCACGAAGCACGATGAGGCTCTTCTTCGGGCGAGAAATAAATAAACGTGAAAAAATGGAGCCTGAAAACTTCCATCTGTACTTGAGATATTTCAAACAAAAACATTCAGATAAAGCATTTTAAATGACAAAATGCGGAGTTCTCGATTCGTCATTATTTATTGAAGATGCCATTTTGAATTCAAACAAAATGCTCTCAGAGATTTTCTTTTAGTTTTGTTTACCGTTTATGTTCGTTAATGTCCCTTAAATCGAGATTTTTAAATCTTCTAAGATGTTCTCTTTTTTTGGAGGGAGGGGAGGGGGGCGGCGATCGATCTCAGTCGTTGCTTCAAATTTGTGTGCGCTGTTTTGATTTGGTACTCTTTGCTGTGTTCTATTTTTAGAAAGCTTTGTTGCCAAATCAAAAGGATTACTCTAAAAGAAATTCTTGTGGCATTTAAAAGTGCACTTTCACGTAATGTATCTTTACTTAATTGAACCCAAATGCTATTATTTTGAAGCACTTTTTTCATACTCAGTTTTCCAGTGATAAACATCTTTTCGGGAATTTCAGAACACTTATAATTTTTCTTCCGAATTCGATCTAATTTATATAATTTTTTTTTCAGCTAAAGAAAAATGAATGTGAAAAGAAATGAAGTGGGTTTTAGTAATTCATCTAACGATCTTTCTACAAATATTTTGTGGTGTACGGATGCTTATTTACATAAAAATTATCCTTTCTCATTAATGAAGAGAATCTTGTAATGTGTTATGAAACTTTTCTATGTTTTGAACACTTAAAACACGCTTAGCAAAAATATTTTTTTAAATATTTTTTTTCAGGAGTACGCTGAGCTCATAAAACAATCTCTTTGATTACATAACTCTCCATCCCCATAAAAATTAAAAAAATTCTTGAAATACCTTTTTGAAGTCACGAGACAACCAAACCTCGTTTTGTTCTCTCCTTTTTTGAGCGAGTGTTTTTTGTACGATTTTTTATGTCTGATTTTTTACAAGCCTTAAAAAAGCCCATTAAAGGCACAATAAGAATAAAAGGTAATTTAAAAAGAAAGACACAAAAAACATTCCACATATTACATCATCACATTACAAAGTACCAAATCTGGAAGAGCTTAAAAATTCCAGTTTGAGTTTCCATCTTGTCCGGTTATCATGGCATATAAAATAGTCTCACATTACAACCATCGTCGCAAAAGCGAATAATCTCCTATACTGTTTCAAAAATTCCAGCTCTGAGCGAGTGCGAGGTGACATATTCAAGAAAAAAAAATATTCTAAACCAGCTGACCTCAAGAAAATCCACATTCTTGACAACGAATAATAATTTTTCCATGCCCATTTCAAAATTTCCGTAAATGTAATATTTTATGTATAAGAAAATAAAACAATTAAAAATGTTCCCATGGGTATATCAACTTTTGCCTTGTTATGAAAACCAGTTTCTAGCTACATTGTAAGGTTTTCAGTTACATTTTCTATACGAGACTTTTTAGTAGGAAGTACCTGTTTACATATAATTTTTAATGTGTTTCAAACAATATATTTTATAGCTACTTAGGAAGTTTTAGAAATTTTTTATGAGTTTTCTTTCTTGGTCCCTATCCCCTGCACAAAATGACTGTAGTATTATATATAAATTGTTAATTATTTTCATACTTAAATACTAATGATTTCTTCAAAGCACATCAATTATACCAAAGAAATAAAACGAATACCTTATTATGACGGTTTAAATTTTACTATTTCGTAATATTCAACAAATCGCACAAGTAATCTCGGCTGCAAACATAGCTAATCTATAAGCTACTTTTCGATTTTGAATAGAAGCAAATATATTTCTTTTGCTAAATTTAATATGCAATGTAGAAAATAATTATAAATTAAGAAAATGGAAAAAAAAATATATCTTCCCTACTCAATTTATAAAAATTAAATAAAATCTTCTGAAATATAAATATATATATATATATGTAATATTATTGTGTGTGTGTGTATTGTGTGTGTGAAACATTATTGTGTGTGTGTGTGTGTGTGTGTGTGTGTGAAGCCAATGTGTGTGTTTGTGTGTGTGTGTGTGTGTGTAGTATGTGTACATATATATATGTACACATACACACATTTGCCGTCCGTTTTCGTCCAATTCCTGGACATTGACTATCATTGGCAAGCTCTTTGAAACGACAGATTGCATCAGATACTATTTGCCGAGTTACATTAAGCAAACGAACGATTTCACACTATCGTTTTCCTTGCTTAAACAACTATAAAATAGCAGATATTTTGCTTGGCATTGTAAAAACGCCAAAAAGCAGTACGTAAACTAAGAGGTATATTATATTATATCTTATAATTAAAGAGGTAGACAAAAAGAAATGCACACAAATTAAAAAGAAATTAGTTTAACTTCTATGTGCACTAACTTCGAGTTTTTTTTGCAGCACCCTGTATATTCATATATACCCAAAACTTTTCCCGTAAAGAACAGCATACAAATCGCTCGACACAATAAGTTGCTAAAAATATGAAGCTATGAAATTTTTCAAGGAAAACAAATTAATTAATGGTAGAAAGTATTTTTAGATTTCTTAATATTTTCAAAATTGTTTTGATATTTATATTGATTCATGATATTTATTATTAATAATAATCAATATATATTGATTGATATTTATTTTTAATTTTTTTAATTCTCATCAATATTTCATGAGATATAATCTCAAAATACATCATTATGTTGCATTGTAAAAATTTCATCGCTTCAAAATATCAATCTAGTTTCGAGGACAAATCTAACTGAATTCCTCCACCTTCTTACATGAAAGTGTATCCAAGTAAACGAAATTTTTTAAATCTTTGTATTAAGCTTTCTTATCACCATCAAAATACTCTCTACTGTACTTTATACATTTGTCTCTTCGTGGATTCCATTTTTATGTTGACAAATTCATGTCCTTTCATGTCACTCTCCATGTGTGGAAACAAGAAAAAATCTCACGGAATTAAGCGATTGAGTAAGGTGCTAAGGGTAAGGGATTCATACCATTTCTGGACAAAAACTGGCGCACTAAGGTTACTCTTTTTGTGGTCAGTCAGAAACCATGACAGAGATTTGGCAACAACTCTTCTTATTCCTAAGTCTTCTGTTAAAGTACAAAGAACCGGTCTTTAAAACAATCCAGTTAACTTCCTCACATATACAGTGCTTAGGGTCGTTAGTCATGAAGCATAAGTTCACGAATTTTCTAGACATTTTCGTTCTGTTCGGGCAGTTGACGGACATCTAGAATGAGGTTGTCATCAATCAACAAGTCACCATTTTTCAAACGAGATGCCTTCTTGTACACTTGATATTTTACCAAAGTACCATTCTTGCGATCATGGAGTTAGATCAGGTGAGTTAAGTGCGTGGTGAAAATCAGTCATGCCATTTTTAGCCAAAACCTGTGATACTGAGATGTCCCTTTTTTGCTCGTCAGTCAGAGCTCGAGGCGTCAATAGGCTGCGACCCTTCTCGTTCCCAAATTTTCTGTTTAAATTTACTGATGATATTCACTGATTTACTGATGATTCCATCGTTGGTCTTCAAACAAATAGTCTCAAATTTTCTCAACATTTTTGCCTATTCGGGCAGTTGACGAGACGTCTAGAATGATATGAGTCATTGATCGATAAGTCACCATATTTGATACAAGAAAACAACTTGTATGCTTAGGTTTTTCCTGGAGCGTCATCTTTATAATCTATTTTCAGCATCGCATTAGTTTTTGAGGCTTTTTTCTGAGCATGAAACAAACTT
Source organism: Nephila pilipes (assembly GCA_019974015.1). Taxonomy (NCBI): domain Eukaryota; kingdom Metazoa; phylum Arthropoda; class Arachnida; order Araneae; family Nephilidae; genus Nephila; species Nephila pilipes. The sequence goes on along the minus strand of BMAW01042317.1, from coordinate 446,804 downwards.
TTTAAAATATTGGTTGTTCACTTAAATCTGCAACCTTTAAAAGTAAGAGGAGAGGGTAAAACAGGTACGTACGCGATGAAAAAATTCATGACGGGAGGACAAAACCTTCCCTGGCGACACTGCGTACAGTGCTGAACTTGCAACGAGTTGAGAGATACACCCCTATCAGGAAAGATGCATACTACGCAAGCCCCACACAGGACAGTGATATTCTGAGAATTTTGTGGGTACCCCTTCACATGTTAACTAACTTCAATATCATGTCACTTACTAAGGTATGTAACATAACATAAAGAACTATATAAGAAAATAATTTTTCTGTTCAAATAGTAGAAATAAAAAAAGAAATTATCTGAAAATAAAAATAACTTTGCCTCGAATTTTTCCTATGTATTATAACATTTCAATCTATCATGACAGCATAAGTCCAAAAATAATGCATCAAAGGAACTTGAAAAAAAGATCTTTTTCAACTTTTTCTTCTCTGGAGAGGTTTCGATAAGCTACGTTCTCTATCTGCACTTATCTTTCCACAGCTTGTATGAAAGATCCTCGGCAGGACGATTATCAGGGACTAGAGTAATTCTCAGAGGTTATTTACTTTTGTAAATGGAGACATGGATTGAGATTTCTGGATTAATTTTCTTCTAACACACTTTCTGAAGTAAGCCTCCTTTAATGCATCTACCATGGAAAAGAAAAACATGTAATATTACGCTTTGGTGAAATTTATTAATTTTCCATTAAACCTCTTAATCAAACGAATTTGATAAGAATGGAATATTATTCTTGTTTCTTAAACGTAATGTACAAACAATTAAAATGATAAGATAGATCAATACTGAATACTTATTATAGTTTCGAGAAGTATTGTTATTTTAGATAGCGCGCGAGAGAGAAAGATGTATCATAACATTTACTAAATTTTCAGAAATTAGCTTTTAAAAATGAAACATGAATATCTAACACTTATAAATATTTCTTATGATTAAATTAATATCGAAATTATTTCCAATGATTTATTCCTACACTTGATTTTTCCAAAATATTAAATTTTTCTTTAAAAAAAAAATAGAAATTGAGAACTCATTTGCAAACGCTTCTGAGTTTTAAATAACGTCTTTCAAAAAGCTACTAAGGGGATATTTTGAGATAAATATCTAATATAAACAACGCACACACTCAAAAGTGATGAGAAAGACGTTGGAAATACTATCTTACTAGCCAATATTCTACAGGGTTATTCAAAATCTTTAATCCGATTTCAAAATTCCGTATTTTTATAAATAAACGAAACAGAATGATAAGTAATACATAAATGTAAAGGGATTATATAGATGTTATTTTTTACAAGAGTTTTATATAGCTTATTTTAGTCATACGTATCAGGTTAATTCAATATCTAAATTCCTGACAAACACGTTGAAAATTGTCAGTGGTAATTGATTGTACAACAGTAAAAATTCGTTGTTCAAGTTCAAATAAATTTGTGGGTAATGATCGTGCATACACTTTATCTATAACAAGTCCTGAAACGGAGAAATCTCATGAGACCATATCAGGTGACTTAGGTGGCAAGCTGTGAAACATCAAGTCATCTGGTCCACAGCGACCGATACAACAGTGAGGTTGCTTCTTGAAAGCTTCTAAAACAGCTTTCGTGAAATAGCTTCATGAAGAGCAAACGAGGGTCAACTATTGTTCACAATATAAGACTTCCACATCTTTCTAATGTATTCATGTATTACTTTGTATTCATGAATTATGGTTTACAATCATTAGTCTTAAAAACATACATAAAACCTCACAGGATGTAAGCTCTTCTCTCTTAAATAATGTGGATGTTTGAAACGTGGGTTGCCAGCGCAATGGTCATCCTCATCACTTGACCGCGGTTCAGAATTACGAGACAGACGTGATATCGTTTCTAAGAGTGATGTTAAGGATGTCAGTACCCTAAAATTAGCTAAAAATCTATTTTTTTAAAATTCTTTTTTTGGTAATATTTTTTGAATTATTATCATTTCCTTAATATATTACTTTTGAATTCCTGATAAATAGAAGTTGGGAAAAGCGAAATCGAAAAATGTAATGAAACAAATTTTGGGACTTGATCATACCTTTTTTTTTTTTTTTTTTTTTTTTAGATATCAGTAATTTCATGCTATTTCTTATCAATAACTTTCCTAAAAATAATTTTACTTTGTTTTAATTATAACTGTAGTATTAATCGTTCTTTCAAGTGAGAAATACTTTCACTACAAGAGATTACTTGATGTTTCGTATTTTGTTTGCAATGTATTTATCGTACTACTTTTAATTACGTTTTATATTGATAATTGCATAATTTGTCCCCTTATTTATCACATATTTTTATAAAAATATCACAATTGTATATCATATGAAGCATATAAATCAAAATCAATTATGTTTGATATTATTTCATGTATTTTTCTTCTAACATTTCCTTTGTTAGATGCGATAATTACTCTGAAAAAAGTTATCAGTTATTAAAATTATGTACTGAAACTAGATGAAAATGCAATTGCTACTAAGAAAAGAAAATAGTTAACGTTTTAAAATGACACTTTAATTTAACTGAAGCGCATTATAATTAATTTTTATAGTTATTAACTTTAAAACAATTTTGGCTCAGTTTGTTTCTCAGTTTGTGCTTTTTTAATACATCAATGCACTTAAAATGCTATACCTTTGTTTTACAAATACTCGCCATGCACTTCGCTTTTTTTATGTGTTATGTGTTATTTATTATGTATATTATACTTTTTTTATGTGTTATGTATATTATATGTAACAAAATTCGAGACATATTTTCCAATGAATGATTATTTTATAAAAAAAAATTAATGTTTAGGATCTTGGAGATTTTGTTTAATTTTAGCAAACATATGGATATTTTATTTTTTTCAGAGCTAATTATTACAATAAACCAATCTGTAAATTTGTTTAAAACATCCTTGAAAGTATTACAAAAAACATTCATAGTAAAATGTTCACAAATACAGGAAGAGTAGAGTTTTGAAATTACGTAAAATATTTTTAAAATTATATCAACAATTCATCCAACTTTTTATCTGAAATCACTTTCTTGAATGGAAACATTATATAACATGTTAAAATATAATCTTAAATGCGTAATTAGAGAAAATTGTTCAAAAGGTGCTGAGAGAAAGTTCTCTTATTAAATAATAAATCAACCTGAATTATACCATGAAAGGATTTTGAGATTCAGTTGATTTTCACTTGAAGAAGATCCAATTATTCTATTCGATGTTATTTGTTGTTTCGAGATTCTAACCCCAAATCAAATGAAATGTCGTTAATTGTGAAACTTCTTATGTTTCAATAATTGACATAATTTAGTTTTCAAACTGTATCGTATATCATATGTAATTTAAAGAAATAATTTATCATTATAAATTTTAGGCAGCAATTATGATTCATTTTAGAAAAGGTTTTGGCTTCATTCAAGTCACTGGCATCCAAAATACGTAACAAAGATAATTTCAAAAGCCTTCTTATTGCATTGATATTCAGCAACGTATATTTTAAGATTTCAGCTTAGATCTTTTTAAATCAATAAAATATAGTAAAAACAATGCAAAAAACGAAGCTTATCAAAAACAAAATAAACTAAAATCAAGTTATAAAGCAAAGTGACTTATTAACAGCATCATTACGATCGATCTTTATTTTTATTGGATACAAAATAAGTATTGCTTTTTAAAAATTTTTCTTGCAGCATATATAAACTTTTTTTTTGACTCTCTACCTCCATGTTTTATACCTACTAAAGAAAATAAAAAGCGAAGTTTCGATTTGTATGTACATATCTTGATCTGATTTATGACGTTCCAGATAAAAAGAACACATTTTTAAAACTGGATATTTTTTTGCAGAAAACGTAAACAACAGGAAAAAATCTACCTCATCTCTTTGGATAAGAGATATTGGATTTTGATTCCGGATCGAAACACTTTGTCTACCCTGTATTATGAATAATCGAAAAAATGATCTATCTGGACTTATATAGGTCCGTCTAGAATTTTAGCTTTTTTTTTCCAATAAAATTTGTGCTATTTGTCTTGTTTTTCCAACGCAAAGTAGAATAGGAAGTTCATTTTGTAAAATTCAGATTATATTTTTAAGCGTAATTGTTTTTCCTAAAATGTGGAGTTATTTATTTAACAAACATTTATTGTTTATATATAAATGGAGATATAAGAGCAAGGAGGAAGAAGTAATCTTCTCAATGATTGAAATTTATGCAGTTTGATATTATGTTTTAAAGTGAAAGCAGATTATATATGGAATATTATCACGGAGATATTGGCGCAGATTGAATTATGTTAAACACATGATAGAGATATCTGAATAACGCGATTTATTAACAGACTACACTTGGCTGAGAACTCTTTCCGACTGAAAATACATGGGTTTATATATTCCACTAGAAAATGTCAGAACACGGTTCTGGTAAATTAAAAAAATATTCTAGAAAGTTTTAGGAAAATTACAATATAAACAGGATGATGAAAAAAGATTTTAGCACTGTATGCGAGACTAATTTACGCACGCCATTGCTGGAATTCCTGCCCAAACGGCCGAGAGGGTTTTACAAACAACAATGAACAGACTCCAGAAATGCATCGAGAGGCATAGAAGCCAAATTGAAACCCTATAACCACATCCCTGCCTTAATAACTTAATGATTAAATATCAATTTAATGTTAACACATTTTGGAATCTCACACTGTATAGGAAGCAGTTGAACATGACTTGAATGTGCGAGTTTTAATTTTATCAGCACTGGGTCTTAAACCCGGGAACTCCCGTCCTGTAGACAAGCGTTTTATCTCTACGCCATAGGTCCTCTCAAGCTTCGCACCAATATGGTTCATTTATCATAATTAATAATCATATGTGCTAATAGAAACACAATAATAAGTATCATAAAGTTTTAATTATTACAACGAAATAACCGAGATATTTGGGTAAAATTTATAGTGTATATTAAATTATCCTTAGTTAAATCATGTTGTAAATTACAGCTATTCATGTTGATTTGTTTGGTCTCAGGAAGACGTAGATTGAAGTAACGTGCAATATAGTAAAGTTTTCATTATTATCCCAGGGAATGTTAAAGTTTTAATTATTACTAAAAATATTTGAGATAGAAAATTAATTATATTTTTATTATCCTTAAAATTTGCCTCTACAAACAGTCAACATCAGGAGTTATACATTTCATCCAGCGTTTCTTGAATTTTCCAGTGAGTGAATGTCTTAGGATTCTCTCTCTCTCTCTCACCTGATTCAACTTTATACTACGAATTACTGAAACCAAGCAAACTAACATAAATAGATGTAATTCACATTATAGATATAAGAGTCTATTAATACGTAGAAAAATTTCATCCAGACATCTAAGTTATTTCTTTGTAATAATTAAAATCTTTACTATATCTCTACACTTATATAATAGGTGCAGCGTTCGCCCTAGTTTTTATTTCGTCATTTTAAATTATTTTTTTCTGTTCTATCGGTTTTACTTCTTTCAATGAATTCCCGTTTATTCTTTAAATTTTTTTCTAAATCCTTAGAAACAAACGGGCTACATTTTATATGTTCTCATGTAAGATTGCTCATTAACTATTGACAAGAAAGATGATAGACTAGTCATAGGAGAGATTAATGGAATTTACGATATAGTAATTTTGTTTATTGATTGCTGACATCGCGATAAGTTGAATATAGATAACCGTTAAATTTTGTTGTGGGTATAACAAGTGACATAAATTCCTTATTAAAAATTAATATATTCTATACACTTCAAGCAGCAGCTTACTTTTGTTATTCCTCCCAAAATTACATTTGTAAATACGCTCTATAAGAAATAACGATTAAGCCCTTAATTTGAATTTTTTTAGTCTTGAACACTGAAAAATTAATCAAATTAAATTTGCAAAGACTCTGCAAAGTACTTTATGTATATTTATACGAAAGCATAAAAAATGTAAACGGCATTTTTCAAAAATATCTTTTTCGAAGTGCTGTTTAACAAAATTACATAAACTCACACCAATAGCATTTTCCGTTTCTCTTTTAAGATATATACATTTTTCTGGCGTATGGGGAGTAAATTCTATTTTTGTGTGATAAACAGAAGTTGTGGATGTATTCGGAGCCAACTGTGCGCACACATTCAACTTCTTTATTCCCTGAAAATATTTCTCCTCCTAACACTTATCTGAAGGTCCGAACAAATAATAGTCCGAGGGGGCTAAGTGAGAACTACAGGGAGGATGTTTGAGTGTTGTCCAATGCCGTTCCTTTATTTTTTCTTGTGTTACACCAGCTGTGTTTAGTCTTGCTTTGTCCTAGAGAAGGAAGACATAGAGAATCGCAATGGAACGTTTTGTGGACCGATTTGCTGCTTCGACCTTCTCTAAAAGCTCACAGTTCTACACTTAATTAACTGTATGTTGGCCATGAAAATAGTCGACGAACACAACACCTTGCGAATTACTTTTAAAAAACAGTAGAGGGAGCATTTCCAGATCTATACTAGACAGCTTTGTTTCAGGAAACTAGCGACTAAATTGACGAACATATGAAGAGTAAAAAAAAGATTATTTAAACTTTAAATAATTTCCTATGGTTACTATGGAAAAATTTATAAAAATTATCTGCTAGTCTAAAAACTGCTTCGTTTATTTTTCCAATAGTCATTAGTACACGCTCCACTTTTAAATTAAAATTCAGTTCAAATACAATTAAAACTCATTAAAATTCAAATAAAACTACATGAATATCCTGATTAATAAGACAAAATTCAAATTACATTTTATATTTATTACTTTATACAAGCATTCCACAAAAATTCATTTCAGAAACAACACTATAATACGACTACAAATCATGTTCACGCACACAATAAGTTTGTAACATACAGAAAGCCAGTTGTGGTTTAGAAAATAAATGTAAAATATTCATATAAACTTTAAGAAATGTCGAACACTATATATATACCCATACACTATATTTAGAAAATAAATCTTATTAATAATTTATATGTATACTAATAGCTCCTATAATATATTAAACTACTTACTTTAATTATATAACCATGCGGTTCATACGGTGTTTGTTATTCAGACTTACATTTTCTAAGGAATTTGAAGAAGTTCCATTTACAATACTGAACCGTGCTCAACCAGTTGTTATGGTTTAAATAAGCTACTCATATATTCAAGGTGAATCTTGAATGAGTCTAGACTAGTTCCGATTCCATCGTTGAGCTAATAATACAGTCTTATACATGTTAAGATGAATATGAACTAAATCCTCATTTGGTTATGTAAGGCAGAGACGAGAGTTTAGTATACCAGCACAGGAGACGTTTCGTCCTTTGACCTTAGTTCAAAATTACATGATATATCTGTAAAAGCTTTTGTGACATTCAAGACCAACGATAATTAGAACTAACATACTTAATTCTATTAATATAAGAAGCTTGTTTTGTGTTATGCGTACAACTTCTGTTATTGAGTTTAAAGGCCTAGAATACAAATATATTCGTCTTACTTATGTGCCTCAGTTCGATGAAACTGCTCGTATATATCCTTCATGTCTTGTTCTTTTCACTGTTAGTCACATCTTACTCACTATAGTCATGTTTCTGTTCATCGTTCACGAAACTTTTTTATCCTTCTATTTTACATATGCATGGTAGTGGAAAACCCCCAACTTGGCTGGTATTTTGTATTGTACTCGTATATACCAACCTGTTTGATCTTTAAATCTTGAATTTTCTTGCTTTCATTTTATTCTTTTACTTTTGTTTTGTTTCAAGTTGTTTTTATTTATGAATTGTTTCAATTATTACTGTTACTTATCGTTCGTGTAGCACATAATTTAGGTATTTACAGTTTTCCTTTACATTTTTGAATTATTGTATTATTCATCATAGTCAAATTTGACACCTGAGTAATTACAAAACAGATTTTGCTGAGCATCTTTCTTAACATTTTAACAATATGCTTATAATATACACCAAAGAGCAAATTCATTATGCCCATTACCATCCTTTTACATGAGCTCACTTAGATGACATGGAGGGCACGTGGTCAGGTCCAAATAGCATTTAACAGCTGCTTGGTATATTAAGGGATCAATATGTCAATTAAGTGTGATTGTGATGGGGAAGGTTGCTGATTAAAGTGATTTTGATAGAGAGCTGATTGTGATGTTCCAATGGCTCGGTACGAGCATTTCTGAAGTTGTGCGGCCCATTGGACATTCTTGAGTTGTTGTGAATACTTATGCAAAGAGAATAAATAACGTGATACCAGTAGTAGACGCCATAGAGTGGGGCGTTCATGTGACATCAACGAAAACGGTTCTCGGAAGCTATCCCAATTGTTAAAGCGAAATTGGTGGTAGCCAGTGGCAGCTCAGTTGATAACTAAATTCAATGCAGGCCTCTGTAGAAGTTTTCCAGAGCACACAATTCAACAAACTCTGTTGGATAAGTGACTACGCAACAGAGGCCTTTTTTCACGTGTCACTTTTAACCAAGTACCTTCGTCATTTACACGTATATTGAACCAGAAACGTCATTATTGGACCTTAGAACAATAGAAGAGAGTTTCTTGATTGTATGAATAACAATTCCTTTTTCATCATGTCGATGGCGTGTCAGGGTATGCCGTCTTCTCGGCGAACAGTTGTCGAAACATATACAAAAGGCCTTAATTAGGCCAATTGCTGATGATAATATAGTTTGAAAACGTTCTAGTGGGTGTCTCGGAATCCGTTAGATATGGTAAACACACCATAAATCGGCCAGATTATTTCAACATCATTGTAGGACAATTTTACTCTAATATTGCGTGTGTCTTTTCTACCAATAATAGGGTCTTCGAGCAGAACAACATTCCATGTCGCAAAGTCAGAATCGCGCTTTAGGAGTTTCAGGTGCACACGAAAGAATTCCAATTTATGCCCTGGAAGTCTAAATCGTCGGATATTTATCATAAAGTGCACGCTTCAAATTTCATGGAATGGTAGCTCAGAGCTCAAACCCTCCTGCCTTGGAATATCAAGAAATTGCGCGACCGCTGTCTGAGCATCTTGAACAATCTATTTTCTGGCTATTTCCCGAGGTCTGAGCATCTTGAACAATCTATTTTCTGGCTATTTCCCGAGGTGATATCAATGCCAAGGTGGGCTACAACTATTTTATGTGCCAGAAGGGAATCAACATTGTACTAGATGGATGGTCATAATGGTTTGACTCTTCAGTGCATTTAACGATATCTGAATATTTAAATTTAATTTGTCTTCGATTTGATTTGAATTTTAAAAGAAACAATGAGAGTGATTAATATAATGCTATATGTAGCAATATATTTTAGGCCTAGTTTCCTCTCTATTTTTGACTTTTAAAGTCATGTCTATATTCTTGTAAGCTACAGTAGAAAATTTTAGACATATTCCATTCAAAACTTTTTAAATGGTCATCTGGCATTACGATTCGATTTCATGCAATTGTTGTACAAAATTAGTGTTGCACTAAGAGTCTGGAGCGTTTTGAAAATTCATTTAGTCTAACTATATAATAATCGTAGATTGTTATTATATTTGAGAACTACATTCATTTTCATTCGTTTTTTTAAAAACATTTTTTCTTCCGAAATCAGTCTAGAAGTTCAACAAATGAAGGTAATCAATAAGAATTATTTTCTTACTAGTCTAGCATACTACTTAACCATTGCTATACAATTTCAATAGCAAATTCGATATTTGAATACATTCTCTCTCACTCATTCGAATTCAATGCAACATTCACTTATGTTACGCGACATCCTTTTATTGTTAAATTCATTTTTCAAGTACATAATGTGTAGTATTCACCTAATACTTCTAAACTTTGAGCAAAATATTCATAATAGTACAAAAGTGATTTCCCCTTTTAAATTATCTTTCGTAGAATTTATTTATATTTTCATTTTCTACTGTGTCGTTTATTACTAGAAAATAAAAATGACTAATAAGAATTTGTATATGCCGTGTTTGCTCTACATTTCATTAAAGCGTGCGAATCGTGTCCATTGTTATGAATTCAAAGTAACAAAACTATTCCTTTGCACTTTTACCATTGGAATATTTACCTGGAAAAATTACATTCTAATTGAATACCAGTAGAAACTCAGTCACTTCACTGTTTTCCCTCACACAGAGAGTTTATTTAAACTACAAATCAAATTGAAAACAATTATTTATAGCTTCCTAGGAGAACAATTAACATTGAGTCTTTCTGCCCAGCTGGTGCATCAAATTAAATATTCTGTCTTTCGATTTTATAATGAGAAAATTGTTGGTAAGCTCGCTGAGAAGTCGGGTTTCAGTTAGTAAATTAGCATATTGTAAAGAAAACATTGAAGCTCTACTGGGAATATTTTGAATAATTTTAGCTAGGAAATTTTGATATCGAATCGTACGTGAATAGCAAGCAAACTCCGTTTGTTTTACATTGTTATTATTGGTAATCTGATCTTCCTACTTCCTATTTTATATCTTGTATTTGTCTTTCAAGTATCTCATTATTGATTACATTATAAATACAAGGAGAAGGAACAAAAGAGAAATCTTGAATAATTTTACGTCTGAATCGCACAAAAAAAAAAAAAAAAAAAACCAAACTTCCCCTTTATAAAAATTTCAAAACTTTATTTATGCACATGAGGTGTAGAAGCGTTTTATTGAATCAGTATCAGGTGAATAGCAAGCGAGAAAAGAAAGAATAAAGTAGACTTTTGGCCCAAAAAATACGAAAAGGTACATAATGTTGTTTAAATAAAAAAAAATCAAAAATGGTTAATTTAAATAAAATTCCCAATTACATATATTATTATTTAGATATTTTTGCATTATTTAGATGATATATTTATTACTATATATACAATAAATTTCTTATCATTCAGATATTATATTTATCACGTAGTTTTATAGATGTTTATAGTATTATTTAGATAACAACTTAGACACATAATTCTTCACTGTTTTGTAAATGATTTCTATATCTGAAAAATGTATAAAAAATATATTTTTCTGTCAGTCTAAATAAATATTATCCCTTAACGTATAAACTTGTCTTTACATCCTTCTGAGATCTAACATCCATTAAAAAATGGAGGTGTTTTAATTTTAACACCACACAATTGGGGTAAATTTTATTTGATTAAAAAAGAACTGGGAAGGCGTCTTAAAGGATGAATTAAAAATCACCTTCCAGCACTTAAAATATAGCAACAACAATGTATTTATTTATAGTATGGCAAAGTGGTACGGTCAGTCAGAAATTTAGCATTCTTGTGGTAAGCTTTCATTTTTATATATTTGTCATTAGTTTTTAGTAATGTTGTAAGAAATATATGGTAATTTTGTATCATGTTTTATGAAATTAGTAACAAATAAGGCAAAATAATTATTATATATTCATTGGTTTAACTTGTTTTCAAACACATCCATTAAAATGGAAATTGGTTCATAATTAATTATTTGTGTTATTAAGGAGAGTTTCTTTTTTACTTTCTGGATATTCTCTTAGCAATTACATGTTTTGCTTTTTTTAATTATGATTTTATTTACAAATTATAATTTTAAGACTTTAAAGTAATAAATAACCGTCACAGTTATTATAATATTCATATTTTAAGGTATTGATAGCATTAAAAGCATTAGAATTATTAACAAGTGTAGATTTATCTTTCACGAAAATTTAAAATTGGAGTAATGATATTAATGATACCGATCCCAATGTATTAATGTTTCTTTTGATGTGAAGGAATATGGTGAAGAAAAAGACAGATATTGAAGATAGCATTACCGATATACCTCAACACCATAAGGTGAAAAAGACTAAAACAGCCTTTACACGGAAGAGGTTAGTGTTATGGAATAAAAACGAGGTCTAAAAGAAAATTGGACTGTAAAGATAATAATTCACATGATAGATTTGGCAACAGCGCATTTCTGGCTGCTAAACAAAAGAGATTGTGTGAGATTAATAGTTTCTTTGGAAAAAGGCAATTTAAAATTTTTGGACTTTAGAAAAGCATTGCGAAACAACTAAATTATATATGGAAAAAAAACTATCATCTTAGTTTCATCAGATGATGATGAACCGCTACCTAATGAAGGAAAAAAAATCGATTAGCACGGCCATCGCTACCTCTTCGATAAAAAGAGGTAAAACATATATCAAAGCTTTTGTTGTTAACAAGAACTCTGCATACTGTAGAAAATCTGTGGTTGTAGTAAAGAAACTAAATCTCATTGCGCAGGTTGTAAAATGTTCTTATATGTAATTCCTAGCAAAAATTATTTTAAAGATTTTCATGAAGTTTATAAAGTCAATATGATTATTAAAATATGAAAATTATTTACAACTAGCCTTCACAAATATAGAGTTAACAAAAATTATTTTCGCAATTTTACTAGTAATTACTGGTTATTAGTTTATTGCAAACTGTTCTAACTTTTTTATTTATTAATTATTTCTACTTCGAAATAAAAATTTTGGTTAAAATGCTATTCTGTAAGTTTCTAATAATTCTTTTATGCTTATGATCGCTAAATTCAATAAAATGGATGTACCTATACCCCTTCCCTGAGCAAATTGTTTTTAAATACCCCTTTTTTAGATATCATTTTTAAGGGCTATTTGTCCAGCAATTTAAGTGACATAATAAACAGATTTATCAGGAGGATAAAAATGGAAATACATTTTTAAGTTTAATGTGACTCTGAAAACTCAATTTAAAATTCAGAAAAATTAATAAGTGAAAGAATAAATATATGTATTTTCCTCGAATCTCAGGAGGATATACATGAATATAAGTTTTTGAGTTGACTGAGACACTAAAACGCTTCACATTTTCTTGTTTTGCTGCTGTTAAAAAAAATGGAACATTGCTGCTTCCATACATGTATTATTTATGAGAATTTGATAAATAAAACGTTCGAAAATTGAATTTTAAAATTGTAGACACATATTCCATGAAAATGTGTTTACTTAGGACTCTGGTACACTTTCCTGAAAATCTACTTTATCCATAGTTATGGAGTGTGAGTGATAGTGAAGTTAACAGGCGCAATAGCCTGGTATGGCTATGCTGCGCCAAACAAGATACAACTGTGAACTGAACATTTGTTAAAAAGAAAATAAATAAATAAAAATTGGCTGAAAAGAAGAAAAGTAGAAGTTAGAGCAATATTTCTAAGATATCCCGGAAGGGTATCACCCGTGTTTACCACAGTAAATCCCATGGAAAATAAAACATTATTAGGGTGGCTCGGATGAGTCCATATTGCCGATATCTTAGATATCATGAATAATCGGGATTTTTCCTATATAAAGAAAATATTTTTTTTTTATTTTTTTTTCTAATGAATACTCATAAATTATAGGTATTACACAATAATTGTATAAATATTGTGACAAATTTATATAATAAAATCTTACAATGTTTAAATTTTATTTTGTTATAACTATTTTCAGTGTGTAGAATGAAATGTTTAAAAGTTATCTAAGTTTTAAAGTTATTCATATAAATGCAGTACATTTTCCGCAAGTTTGTTTTTATTATTAACGTCGCAGTAGAAGCAACAGGAGGGCCATTGGAGACGGATCTCGCAATTTTGAACCTCGGTCAAATGACAAGGACAAACCTCAGACATTAAACCGTTTCTCCTAACTTCCAACGCATGCCAACTTGAGGACTTCGGGCTCCAACAAATTTAGCATGCATCAGCTCCGGCTACAAGGTGGGTCTTTAGCGGCAATAAGGCTCGAACCCGTGACTCGTCGTTGAGCCGTTGGTTCGAGCCTTGATACCACTAAAGACCCATCATGTAGCCAGTGCTGATACGCGTTAAATCTATCAAGGTTCAAAATCCACCCGTTTGGGTGGTGCCAAAGTTTGGAGAGGGAGTTAACAGGTCAGATGTCATTTCATCATTTGACAGAGTTTAAAAATTACGTGGTACATCGCCATTATCAATTTTTTTTTATTTTTAATTTTTGTTGATAAATTTTGAGTGCAGGGATGATTGTCTCCCTGGGGGGAGGGGGTTGTAGCTCTAAACCCTTTGGTTAAGCTCGGTTCCCTTAGGCATTCTGTCAGAAGCCCTCGTGTTATTTCCAGTGCGACGTTAATAAAAACCAATTAAACCAATCTTTGTACGATCGGATGTACTGATATCTCTATGTTAAAATTTGACTTTTATCGCTTTTAATTTTAAAAAAGTGAGGATTCCTTAAACTTGGCACCACCACAAAATAAACTCATTTCTCCTTGTTAAAGGCATCGCAGTTACCTTGAGAGCTTTATCTTCAATATATTGTGATTTTTTTAATAAATTTTTATTTATTTATTATGAGTTTTACATAAATTGTCAAATTCTCAAACTATTAATAACAAATTATAAAATGAAAAAGGTAACTGAGTCATTATGGCATTGACCTCGTGGTTGGCTGTATGTCGACTGAAATGAACGTTCTAGCCCTGATTCCTCCGAAGACCCGTTGTATAGAGGAATTGTTGCACGTTTAAATCTATTGTGGCTCAAATTCCTGTTGTTTGCGTAGGTGTAGAGATTGGAGTGAAAGCCAGCTCGAGTGTCGACCTAATCATCTGATCGTAGTTCAAAATTAGGAACGTATTGTCTATGGGTAGCGGACTACTGCGACAATACAAAACCGGAATCTTTCAATATAAAAAATAATGAGTTATATATATATCATTACATAATTTTAAATCACTTACTCTACATATGTTTATGAATAAATAATAATTACAGTTAATATACTCAATGTGTAAAGTGCCAGTGGTAGCTAGAGTTTTGCGTTATTTTCGTCGATTCGTGGGCTCGAGTTCTCAGGACATTAAACAACCACTAAGCAGTGAAGTTGACGCACCTTAAATCTCTCGAGGCTACAAGTCCTTACGTTGGTGTGATGTGGAAGTATGGGGATTGAGACGTCAGTTCAGGTATCGTTCACTGCGCTTGATCGATACATAAAAGTACGAGGGCGTCGCCACTATCCCTTGTGTTGATTCTAAGCACGAAAAAATAAGCAATCAAAAGATCAATTAATACAGTTGAGATGAATTTAACACATCGATCAATAACTCCCGAGTCTAACATTGAAAACAACATTTTTTTTGCAAAATTTTTTTTATTCATCAACATAACACCTTTTGTTAATCACCTTTTAGGGTGATACAATCGTTCCAACGCTTTTCCAATTTTTTTTCCCCCCCCCTCCAAAAAATTTTTTTTTTCTTTCGCAAGAAATCTTTTTTGTTGCGAGTAAATAGCGATAAACAGCTTTCTGAATCATCGACTCGTTGCTGTTTTTGTTCCATCGAAAGCAATCGCGGCACCCAGTTGGAAAAAACCTTTTTCACTTCACTTCAAAAAACCTTTTTCCTGGTCCGATCGACTTAAAATTTTGACACGTTTCAAGCAAAGGTTAGTACTCTAGAAAGACCTGGTTACTGATTTACTATGAGCGCCATATCTGGGTTAGTCTAGGGAGTTATTGATCGATGTGTTAAGTGATTTATTTTGAAGGGAGGAAATACTGAACACCCTAATCTTTAGCAAAATGATCATAACTCCGGAACTTTTGTACAAATTCCATATACTTAATAATACTAAATGTCGTACCTGCAGCCGTATAAAATATTTTAACATATTCTTTTGGTCTTTGGACACTACACAATCCATATAAATCACCTATGTAATATATTCATGTTCGACCAATAATGTAATATATCACTTTTAGAAAAAATTCGAATATAGTAGTATCTATTATTATCAAGTGTTCAGATATTTTTTGAGGTGGAAGCAATTCTTTGATATGCATTGAATTAAAAGAGTATTTCTGAAGAGAAAATAAATTTTTTTTGTTCTATATCCAATAAAATCAACCAATCAATCAACGATTTACTTATCCATTTTATATATCGCTTCAAAGAGCTCTCTACTCATTTAAGTAAAGTTTAGGAAAAGAAAGTGTTTTTTTTTTTTGTCAACTCTTAAAGATAAAAACTTTATTTTTTCTTCTCATGTAAAAAAAAATTGATTTTCAAGTGACGCCAGACACTTAAGAATTATTGATTAATAGAAAAATTTTAGTTTCGCTGTTTTTTAAGCATTTTTAAATTAAACCAACATTTATTCAAGGTATCAGAGGTGGATATTTTCATTTATAATCAACTTTTTATTTCGCAATAACAAACCTTTTTATCGTCTTGATTATTTCAATAAATATGGCTTACGAAATTTAATTCAAATAGTTCAATTTCAGGAAGACCTTACAAAACTTTACAGTTAAAACACGGTATTTTATGAAATACAAAAAAGCTGAAATAATGCATTGTTTATTTCCTTTTCCTTTGATCAGATAGAATGAAATCCTGCTCTTAAGAAAATCGTGAAATAGCATTATCTCGAATTGTATATTTTATTGAATTGCTAGAAAAATAATATTGCTGTTTTCATGCTCTCACAAAAGATGGGACAAATCTTTTTCTTTACGTCTTTTGTATAAACCAAAAAAAGGTACCATTTCAAGAAATCAGAATCACAATATATTTCTCCAAACAGGGAAGGGAAGCGTTGTCTTCTTACCTTTTGTACACTTGAAAGGCATGCTTCAAGCGATTTTAAAGGCACAAAGGTGTATTCTTGATGTTCGTATCAAAAATAAAATATACTTTTACGATATTACCAAAAAGAAGATTCGCGGGGAAAAGATAATAACTGTTGTATCTAGCTCCTAGCATGATCTTTTCTATAATCACAAAAACTGGAATTTTTAACCCTATATTGTTAAGAACACATGCTTATATAAATCTGAAGTAATTCTTTTTGAAATTAGCTCCGTAATATTATACTTTAACTTATGGAATTGAAAATTATGAACATGGATTTGTTACAGACTCGTGCTATAATACATGACGTAAGTAGGCGGACAAAATTGTTAAGATTGGAAATTAAAAACGTGAAGATAAAGAATTAGATGGATTCCAATCACAGTTATTCAATCTCCTCAGAATAAGAATTAAATTGTTACCTCAATATTTTCATGATTTTTTTTTACTTCCTCGTTAATCTCTTTCTAATTTTCTACGAGCAGCCGCGGTAGCCTAGTGGTCATGGTCGCGAACTCGCTGCCGGCATTGTTTCCATCGAATCGTGGGTTCAAGTCCCGATATAATTAAAGGCCCGTCGTGTAGCGGGGCTGAAGCGCATTAAATTTCCAAAGAAAGTGAAGGTGTGAAAGTTCATAGAGGGAGGTGGTAGTTCAAGTGTCCTCCTCATGACTTCACCGAGACTCAAAATTACGAGGTCCATCGCCGATAGCTTACGTTTTATTTCTAAGTGTGACATTAATAAACACTCATTCACTAAATTTCAATGAAAAACAAAAATCAAAGAAGAAACTTCTTTTAGGATAATTTGATTAAAAGCAAAGTCAGACTAATTTCCGAAAGTTATAAAAACAAAAATCTATGAAATAAAGTGTCATGGTTCTTATATCATTCTCATATGGTCGAATATCAGGAATTTCGTTCTTAAGAATTAAGAAAATTCCTTCTAGTTGTTGGACTCTTTCCAAAAATTAACTTTTCCGAAAGAATCCTGATGTAATGATACAGAAATACGAGTATGATAATTTTTCTCTTTTAAAGATTCAATATAAGAATGAAAAACTAGGAAATTGTATTGAAAACGAATACACGTACTATCAATAGCGAACTTTTTCATAATCAAAATAAGCACATCATCACAAAAATTAATAAAATATATAGTAATTAAAATAAATAAAGAATGCATCAATGTAACCCAAACGTTTTTCAGAATATAATTTTAATTTATTCTAATTATTACATAATTCGGTAACAGCGTGGAAGCATTTTCGAAATTTCTTTTAAATTAAGATCATTGGGGTAAATGAGACATAAAAATGCTTCAAATGTTGATTTTTTTTTATTTTTCTGTTAAAAAAATAGAGGGCGCTGTGCTGATTCTGAAGATGTATTATTTATGAAAATTTGGTACATAGAACGACCAAAGTGTATGTAAGTTTCATTGCTCTATATTCCATAAAAACAACTAATCCATCAACGACCAAAAATTAAATTTTAAAGGGATTAATGCCCATACCAAGACATAGAGAAAAATATATAATTGCGTTTTTCTCATAAAATTTGGGGGGGGGGGGAATTTGGTACACTTTCCTCAAAATCTACAGTATCCGTAACGCTGATTGTTTGCCCATTATGAAATGAGGTTTTCTCTAATACAATTAACATACATTTTTGCTAATAAATATTTAAAATTTAAAGCATTGTACAGTAATTGTATGCAAAATTTAGTGCAAATATGAATAAAAAATTTAAAAACATTATTTATTAAACTAACATTTTGAAATTATGTTTGGAATGTTTTGTTTTAAGTATAATCCATATTTGTAAAGTTATAAATGCAGTAGATTTTATGCAAAATGTACCTAATCGTAGGTACACGTTTTACAAATATAAGAATATAGCTATTGATTTTGGCATAGAGTGGAGGTTTGGAAAGCGTCAAGGATCGGATCAGATGCCATCTTCGTCACTTGGCCAAGGTTTAAAATTACAAGGTTCGTTGCCAATAGCCCTCTTGTTTCTGCTCAGTGCGACATTAATAAACAATCAACAATTAGAAACAACAATTGATAATCCCTTACTTATAAAAATTTATTTATATCTATGAATGCGATTTTTTTGCATAAATATATGCACAAATATACAAATTTTTTACAGATAAAGTATGAATTCCATTGTTTTTAATTTTAAAGAGAGGGGATTATTTAAACTTGGAATTAAATAAACCCATTTTTCCTAGTCGATGGCGTCCGCGTCTCATTTATCATAAAATCAATAGTTTCTCGAATCTTTAATTTACATCATCATACAATATCCAAAAGAAAAAAATAAAGAAATAAATTTAAATACGATCCTTTAAGTGTTATTGTACTCATAAGTGCTAACTTCATAATTTTTTCAGCTATACTTGAGAATATCATTCATATAGAGTTACTTCTAAGAATTTAAAACTACTAATTTCCCGCTCAGATACTCCATTCTTTCAAGGAAAAAAAATCGAAACCAATAAGAGCAAAGCTACATCCCTCCACATTGGGGCCGTCATTATTTATTAAGCTGACATTTTTATGCATTCAGACAACAGCAACTTAATGTTTTTGTTGTTCACATTCGTGTATCCAGTTAATGTACTTTCGATCGGAAATTTCTTACAGTGAAATATTGTCTGAATTACAGGTAGAGGTTTCTTAAATTCTATGTTTGTGTTTTCAGATTTTATCTACACTTCGAGACTCATGATAGATTAATAGTTGGACGTGTGAGACATTTGCATGCTTTCGGAGAGCACGATATGCCCATGACGCTGCATTACTTAGGCGGGAAATGGTTGAAGCGATATGCATCAACATGTCGGAAGGGACATGAAAATCGCGTTATCTTGGATGAATTCAACTCTCTAGTAAATTACCAGGGAATAAATGGATGCTAAAAAAACCGTAGTTTCGACTCTTTCTTTTCTCTTGTTTTATTTATAAATTCTGCTAACTATTTAGCTCGCTGTAAATGGCACAACGCGATGTTTTTAATTAGTCTAGGACGTGATTAGCAAAAAGAATAAAATATCACTGATAACTTTGTTTAAAAATAGCACAATGGACTCAGTAGCCTAACTTCTTTTTACTAAGCACATGAACTTGCAGTCAGTGTTGTTTTCGCGTGTCATGAGTTCAAGCCTATTAACCACTAAAGATCAGCAGTGTAAGGGGCTGATGCACGTTAAATCTAGTTGAAGTCCTAATCTCTCTAGGACATTGTGTGGAAGTTTAATTAGATCGGGAAATGCTAGCTCAGAGCTGTCATTCTCTTCACATTTTTGACCAAGGCATGAGACTATGACTCTGTCGCCAAACACCATACTGTTGCTTCTATAAGAGACAGTAATAAATAGCCCTAGATTTAAACGAAATTAAGTATTTCGTCCCAAATTATATACTTTTGGTTAATTCATAGCTCTCATGCTGCTTATTTTTTATTTCATAAATTCACTTTATATTCTGTATTTTTCTAATCCTTATACAATGCATCAAAACAATGCAAATTGATTTATTTACTTGCATGTCATAATGATTGTATGAAAATTTTAAGAGCTAAGAACAAAATACATAATATGAAATTTCTGTTTATATTTCCTATTTTATAACGTCCTTGTTTATAAATTTAAAATAGCCTTAATATTTTAAAATTCTTTTCAGAAAGTTATGCTATTTTATATCCACGAATGTTTTTCAGTATGTATACAGAGAATGTTAAGACATTTAAGAATCTTTATTTCATTTAAAAATTGTGATACACATGATATACAATGTATGGCCATTAAATAACGAAACAGACAATGTAAAACATTTTATCTTGATTTCGTACATATTTACTGATTATAACTTTCAATATACACCCCTCCTCTATTCCTGAAACGCTCCATTTTAAATCTTTAAAACAGTGCAGGAAATTTTCTTTTGTCAGTTCATCAAGATGAGTGACGTTTTTTTTTCAACAGCTTCAACGTACTCAAAGCTTGTTCGTTTTAATACAGATTTCACCTTAGAAAACGGATAGAAGTCGCATAGCTCATGATGCGATGAATAAGGCAGATGGTCTAACATTGGGATGCTGTACTTGGCTAGAAATATCTTGAGAGACAATGAGGAATTGACTTGTCCTTCCAAAATTCGAGCCGTTTTTCCCTTACTCGTTCACTGAGTTCTGCAAGAAAGTGAAGGTAGTAATGTTGATTAATAGTTTGACATTCAGGAACCCTGTGAAGGTACGCAATACCATGAATATTGAAAAAAAAAATAATTATGATTGCTTTGAATTTTCATTTGCTCATTCGATAAATTTTGTCTTTTAATGAAGATGGAATCTTCCAGGGCATGGATTGGCGCTTCGTTTCGGAATCAGAAGTAAAAAATAACGACTCGTCACTGATTGTTGTTCGTTGCAATAAGTTTGTGACATTGGGCTATTCGCGGTTTCTCTTCACTAACCTTAGGGACTTTCAATTGAGATTGATTGCTTCCGCTAAACAACCTTTGTCCAACCAAAAATGAAACGTGATGAAGAATGTAATATGCAAAGCAGTTAGGAATGAAGTGAAGCAGTTAAATTAAGAAGTATATAAACTCCATCTGAAGGAGTAGAGACGAGAGGTGAAGGAGGATCAGAGAGGTGTTGCAACGAGAGGAGGTGGAATCTAAATGTTATAGTATTGGAAAGCTGACTTAAGGATTAGAGTTGAGGTCCAAGTAGAGATCTCACGGATAGAATATTATTCTAGTGTTTTCAGCAGTTGTTCCAGATTCAGACTTGCAGTTGGTAAGAAGCTGTTAGATTATTATTGGTGGGTTGAAGTAAAGTATTAGTAAACTTGACCTGGAGAGCTATATCATTATTGTCTTAGAGGATATATATTAATAAATGTTGAAAGTGGTTTTGGTGGTTCTGTAATTATTGGTGTCATATTGTTTAATATTAGATATTAGTGATGGCACAAGATAACATCCGAGGTAACAGGATGTCATAAGTTTGGCTCATTTTCAAAGTGTCAGTACAAACATTTTTGCGAGTTCTTGTTTGTCAAGCGTAAACATTTTAAGCACCATTTAGACACACACTTTTTGTACGTTAAAATTATTATGTAAATTTACCGTTGTCAATTCCTACAGTCTCAGCAATCGCTCGAATACTTAACCGACTGTCAGATGGAACCAGATTCCCGATTTTTTCGTTACTATCATCTGTTTCTGGCGTGAAATGGTAAGCCAGGCTTGAATCTTCTTCAGCGTCTTCTCGTCCATCTTGAAAACTCTTAATCCACGCAAAATCACATGCATGCGATGAACATTCTTCTCCATACACATCTTTCAACAAATTGCAAGTTTCAGTAGCGTTTCTTCCAAGTTTCATGTGAAATTTTACAACAATTTGCTTCTTTATTGATATACTTAATCTTTTTTCCGGCGAAACAAAAAAAAAATATCTCTAATACGAACGAAGTCTATGGCTGAATGGATTTATTTACAGAAACGAAAGACCCTGCATTTAAAAGAGAAGGCTTCGCACTAAACAGCTGTCGGTCTCTGGTGTTAGGCGCTTGCACACTTCTGTACAACAGCGTTAGTCTCGTTATTTTATACCTACTCCTAGAATGTTTATATCTAGAAAAACTTTCATATCATAAATCATGTACATTATTGAAACTTGATGCACGAATAATGTAGGTGTCAACTTTCGTATTTTAGAAATTTTATTTTTCCTTTTTTTAATTTATTCATACATGAATAATGATTCAAAATATTTGAAAATTATATCAAATTAAAATCTACTTGTCTTGTTTGAAAAATATTCGCATGAAGTATAGTTAAACTTGAAAAATTCTAAGCTGAAAATATCATATTGAAATTCGATTCACATATATTTCCTTAAAGAGGTAAATTTAAAAAAATATGTAAGATGATCAAAGATTTAACACACAAGCTTTATTTTACAAAATACATGCATATTACAATATATAAATTTATTTTATTTTGAATTAAATCCAATATTTTATTCACTAAGCATATTAACAAAATGCAATGCTTTAAAAATTCACGTATTTTTACTTCCAGCTATGAATGCAAAACTTGAGTAATTGTAACTGTTCTAACCTATGAAGTGATGAAAAATCATATCTTCTACGTAAAAACATAAATGGAATCTCCTAAATGATCTTAAAAACCCGTCGTGGCCGTGGAAGCTTAACCCTTTCGGGATGACACGCCTTAGCAAACTTTTTTCTCTGGGGAAGAAGGGGAATCGAAAGGAACTGTCACACGGGCCGGGGGTTTTGCGTCGCTAAGCCAAACATTAGGAAAAAAATTACACACAAAAAAAGTTTTCGTCCAAATGTAATAATTTTTGGTAAAATTTTAGATTATTACTTAAGCTGTTATATAATTAAAATTGGCATCTTTTAATAATCTTTTGCTTTTAATTTACATAAAAATGTATATAAAGAAGTACTTATTTTGAGAAATAGTTTTCAGAATCACTATTGAAATTATTCTAAAGTTTTACTGATATAATACATCTATAAACTTTAAAATTAAAAAAATATATATACAATAAATGCTATTTACAAGAAGTAACAAAACTTAATGTGAAGACCGAGTGTGTTAATTCTCGAAGCGAGGAGGAAAGCTAAGTCCTGTTTTGTCCATCTCTGACTAAATGTCCGCATTAGAATCACCGGAAATATTCCTTTCTAACCTTTTAGAAAATTAATCACCCTCTCATCATTAATTGGCTCGTCAACCATGTGAGTATATTCTTCTGATAAACAACGTTTTCTCGCAATTATAAGCTGGAGTCAAGGCTTCCCAAAATAAAAAGGAAAGTAATCTAAATACATCGCAAAAGCAACGCAAATTCATACAGAACTGACGGTACAGCTCTAAAAAGAAAGAAATAAAAAATACATAGCAAAAACAGATAAATAAACATTAGGTGAAAAACCAGAAACAGGTATGTACGTCACATGGAAGTTTGAAGAACCGAGTTCAGTTTGTTTACGTTACGCTTTTCCTCCTCCACTATAACAACTAATGAGTGTAATACAGAGTTACGACAGATTATGATCGAACTGAAGGTCAAGATCTTAAAACCACTCTTAGGTTCAAAAATAATGGATACAGAGAGCATTCCAGATGTTTTTAGAAAACGTTCTACATTAAAATGCGAATACGCATCGTTCGGCTCCTGAGCTCATTCTCCAGTGATGCGTACTTGTTACGTTCGGCAGCGAGCGACGATTACGAGTAATGTTTACACGGTACATTCCTCTCGAAAGAGTTAAATGTCATAGTCACAAACATGTGGCCAGTGCTGTTTCCGTCAGTACAGTAGGGTTTAATGGTTCAAGAACCAAACCTAGTTATGCTTTAAAAGTTAAAAGTTTGTTTAAAATGAGTCAGTTGTCAGGAAGATAAAATAAAAAGATAAGTATTAGTTAACAATAAGAGAAAGATCGCTAGGGTAATCTGGAGTTGCGTCATCCATGTTTACGAAAGCCAGTGAACCCCTCGATTCATAAATTCTGTACTAACTTATAGGTAGTATTTTGGTTTTGTGAAAAATGACCCGGAGGCCCCCTATAACGATCTTCATATTTTCCATGAGATTTACTGTCTTTTGTAAACGCTGGTGACGCGCCCACGGGATACCTTAACAATCTTTCTATTTTCGATCATCCTTCTTGTGAATGTGTGTATCTAGTTTTTTTCTTTCCGATTTTAAACATATGTTTAGATCACAACTTTATACTTTACAAATTTTAAACTCACTCACTTTTTTTTGTCACTTTTAAACTCACCTCATCTGGCGTTTGCGCCATTAAAAATGCGATCACTCACTTATTGGTTATAAAAAAATAATTGTGAATTATGAAATTTATATATATATTTATAAATTGTGAATTATACCGAATAATTGTGAATTATGAAATTTATATATATATATATATATATATATATATATATATATATATATATATATATATATATATATATATATATATATATATATATATATATATATATATATATGCGTGCGTATTTCATAACAATTTGAAATGTTTTGCTTTCCCTAAACTGTATTATTTTTTTATGTATGAATTTAATTACTTCTATAAGCTGATTTATTAAAAAATATTTTTCGAATGTCGTCCCTGTAAAATCCTTAGACAAAGCCTCAATAGAAAAATAAATTATTTTAATATAAATATAACAATCATTTCCTCACCAAACTAAGAGAAGAAAATTTCATCTTCTCCTCAAAATATAAGCAACAAATATTTACTTGTGAGA
Source organism: Nephila pilipes (assembly GCA_019974015.1). NCBI lineage: Eukaryota > Metazoa > Arthropoda > Arachnida > Araneae > Nephilidae > Nephila > Nephila pilipes. Next base: position 421,714 of record BMAW01042317.1, on the reverse strand, counting down.
GTAAATTTCTAAGCCATATTTTATCTAACTCGATTAGCAGTAATAAATGTTGCTTCTTTTAGTCTTACAACATGGTCTTGTGGATATGTTTCTTATAACGCTTGTTCTTTAAATGTTTTATTGCTGTAACAAACTAAACAAACTTGACTCATACTGTGGATAAGTTCACGGTTTATGTTACTCATTTTAACAAATTGCTGTTGTTACGAAAATAAGAAGCTGAACACATTTCCCGCTCAGAAGGTAATTTAAAAGCTATATTTGGTATGTTTTGAATTAATACTTAGATAATAACCTTTAAGTAGCTGTCTGGAAATATAATATAGGAAATATGTATGCGAAGTTTTTTTTTCAATTTATTATTAACGTCGTACTAGTAGCAACACGGGGGCTATTGCCACTGGACCTCGTAATTTTGAACCTACTTCATGTGAGAAGGACGACACCTGATCTGACATCCCCTCTCCTAACTTCCACTCCCTGCCAACGAGAGGACTTTGGGACCCAACTGATTTAACGTGCATCAGCCCAGGCTACACGGCGGGTCTTTAGCAGCCAAGGATCGAACCTGCGACTGAACGAAAGCTGCCGCCACGGACCTGAAACCATGACCACTAGGCTACCACGGCCACATGTATGCGAAGAGACAAGAACTGTCATATGATATCGAACATATCCAATTTTATGATTTTTATAACTCAGCTTAAAAATAAGCAACGAACATGTAATTGTCATTGATGAGGGGTTATTTATTACAGTCGTAATTAGAAGCAACACCAGGACTATTGGCGAAGGACCTCATAGTTTTAAATCTCGATTAAGTATGGCGAGGACGAAACTCTCTCCAAATATGCATCCAAGACTCGACTAAGAAATCCCAAAAGAGACGCTGACTGAACTTTTGTTATCAGAACTTGCCTCAAGTCTCCCAACGATTCTCCGCCAACCCCATAATCCAAACGATGGTACTATTTATTCCGTTTAATAATTTTAATTTAATTTTTAAAATATTTGAAGTGCTATTCTCTTAAAATGTAACTACATTCAAAATTAAATTAAGAAGTTTGAAATACAATAAAACAAATAAAACTATAAAACAAGGTTTTTGGTTTTTTTTAAATTTTTGATTTTACTATGTGGCACTAGAAGCAACGCGAGGTCAATTGGTGACGGAATTCGTGATTTTAAACCTCAGTCAAGTGACGAGGACAATATCTGAGCTGGCACCTCCATCTATAATCTTCCACAACACATCCTCAGGAGGACTTAGGCCACGGTAGCTAGTGGTCAAGGTTCCGGATGCGTGGCCGGCGGTTTTCGTTTAGTCGCGGGTTCGATCCTTGGCCACCAAAGACCATCCGTGTAGCCGGGCTGATGCACGTTAATTCTGTCTGGGCCCAAAGTCCTCCCTTTGGTGTGGTGTGGATGTTAGGAGAGGGGAGTGCCTTCTCAGGTGTCGTCCTCGTCACTTAACCGAGGTTCAAAATTACGAGGTCCGTCACCAATAGCCCTCGTGTTGCTTCTAGTGCGATGTTAATATAAAATAAACCTTGGGAGGACTTTGAGCCTCGACAAATTTAACGTGCATCAGCCCCGTCCAAACGGTGGCAAAGGCCCGAACTCACGACTCGACAAAAACGACCCGCTGCGAGTTCGCGACCATGACTACTAGGCTATCGCAGCAATCAAATAAAAAAGCATAAAGTAACTTTGGGAATAGTTTTGGCTTCGTTTAATTAACGTCGCTCTAAAAGCAACACGAGGGCTATTGGTGACAGACCTCGTTATTTTGAACCTCAGTCAAGTGATGAAGACTACATCTGAAATGGAATCCTCATCTACTACTAGCTTCCACATCATACCAACGGAAAAACTTGGAGCCTGCAAATATTTAACATCAATCAGCGCCAGCTACACGGCTGATCCTTATTGGCATCAGGTTTGAACTCGCGATTGGATGAAAGCTGCTAGACATAAGACTATGACCATGACCATAACCATTCAACCACCACGGCCCGTAAGAGCAGTGAACTTTAATATACATAATCAAAGTTTACTTAAAAGTCGATCGAATGACTTTAATCAAACAAATTTAATGATTGTTTACTAACCTCACTCTTAGAAGCAACCAGAGGATTATTGCCGACAGACCTTGTAATCTTGTGAGTGAATGGAGTGAGTGAGTGAATGAATGTAAAGTTTAATGCCTCAAGAGCCAGATATGGCTATGCTGCGCCAAACAAGATTAAAGTGTATTCTAGACGTTAAGAAATTGACAAAAAAAAAAAGACAAATTTGGTTGACAAGAAGGAGGGTCGAAAATAGAGAAGGATCGCTAAGGTATCCCGGGAGTGCATCACCCTTATTTTATAAAGACAGTAAACCCTATACGAAAGAAAAAGATTACTAGGATACCTTGGGGTCTCTAAGTGGATGGAAGCAATGGCGGAATTTAATGGAGTGAGTGAATGCAAGGTTTATTGGAGCAAGAGCCAGATGTGGCCATGCAGCACCAAATAAGATATAATTGTGGTCAAACAAAAAATTTGGTGGACAAGAAGTAGGGTCGAAAAAAAAGAAAGATCGCTAGGGTATTCCGGGAGTACTTCACCCATGTTTACCAAAGACAGTAAACCTCATGAGAAAGAAAAAGATCACTAGGATGCAACAGGGTCATAAAGCCTGTACTTACATAAAGAAGGTAAGTCCCTGATGTTCCCTGATATAATCCCTAAGAGCAGGATGCCCGGTTATACTCCCAGACGCTGGGTACCCATTTTATTCGCCTCTTACGACATGCATGAGCAATAGTGGGACTATTCTGTCATTCTCGGTCACCACATGGGTCCTTAATGAAGGTAAAACCTTGAGGGCTCCTCTAGTTTTGAGTCTTGGTCAAGTGACGAGGACGACGCCTCCCTCTCCAAACATCCACACAATGCCAACGGAAGGACTTCGAGTTCTACTGATCTAACATGTATTGGCCTCAAGTACCCAAAGCCGGTCGCGATTTCACGAACATGACCATTTGGTTCTAGAAGACATTTAAAATGGATTGAATCAGGTGAGTTACTAAAAATTCCATCTACCATATAATATTCTTCTGGCCATCATCCTCAAAGACGGAAAATATAACAGAAATAATTCATTTTTTTTTATGTAATGGCATTTATCTTATATCTCAGCAAGATATATTCCTTATACATTCACGCAAATTTCTTACAATTTAAATTTTTTTTTTTTTTCATTTTTGTAAACGATTCGAGAAACATAGCAAAATTTGTTTTTTTTTTCGACATTTAAGAAATTTTCCTAATATCTCAGTAAGATACAAATTTTTGAAATAGTAAAGGTAGTACCTTATCCTAGTACAAACAAATACTGGTGCCTATATTGTTAAGAACTCCCTCCCTCTATTTTGGTGATTAGTAATTTGACGAATTGTTTAAAAAATTTTGATGAATGAGTCCTTATTATCGCAAATCATTCAAAATATTCTATCAGATTTTAAATTTTTTTTTTTTCAAAAGAGTTTTCAGGACTACAGATGCATCAATACAAGTGTTTACTGATATTTATAAGACTAATTTCTACAAAAAATACGTAAATAATTAATATATATCAGTTAAATGGTCTTACTTTAATACACATTTTTTTTAAAATTTAATGTTATATTTGCATAAGATATACCATTTAGTAAAAGGCCTAAGAAATCAATGCAAATTTTCGTATATGAAAAGTTTACCATTACTATATTTATTCAATTTTAAAAACAGATACATCTTAAACAGACTAAAATTATTTTCCTTTCCATAGTATTCTAATTGTAAAAAAGTGAAGTTAATTAACATAAATGGTTTAATTAAAAAATTATATATATATATGTATTAATAAAAAAATACAATAATGAAACAGTTTAAGTTTAATAAATACTTTATTTCTGTATTCTGTAAAATAACTTAATTTTATTTTAATATTCATCACACACAAAATATTTTCCTTTAAAATTATTTATAATTATGAAATATTTTACATTTTATGTATATACGTTTTATACAAAAATGATTTTCAAATAATTACCATATAAGTGACATCGTTAGTACTTAAGTATAGGAAAAATAATCATGCAAAAAAATCAGTACTCAAAATAATAGGTCTACTTTTAATTTATTTTGATTAGAATGCATTCATAACAAATAAAAATTTTGCGCAAACTGAGTCAAACATACATTAAATCCGTTCAATGGCCAAAGAAAATACACCACTGAAAATAAAATTGCCATACTTAAGAATTGAAACAACGTTTTAATCCATAAAAAAAAAGTCAATGTCTATCAAATTGAATCAAAATTCAAATAACATTTACTATACTCACACACATATAAATAAACATAACATAAATATTTCATAAATATTTTTCAACTATTTATTTTATGAATATGAAGCAGACTTTTCAAGTGGTCACTTTGATAGAGAGCGATTGAAAAAATGTAACAAATATGTCTTCTAATTGCTGTGAATCCGTATATGTTGATTTAAATTACCTTTCTGAGAAAATCCCTTGTTGCAAGTTTCGCAAATATAAGGCTTTTCATTGGTATGAACAAGTAAATGTTTTTTTACACCATTACTTTAAGAGAAACCTTTGCAGCAAATTTCACAAACGTATGGCTTTTCCTTAGTACGGGTCCGTAAATGTCTTTTTAAAACACCACTTTCAGTGAAGGCCTTTTTACAAATTTCCCAAACATAAGGCTTTTCTTTGTTATGAATACGCAAATGTGCCTTTAAATTACCATTTTGAGCGAACCTTTTGTTGCAGATATCACAAGCATAACGTTTTTCCTTAGTGTGTACAATATAATGTGTTTTCAACAGATCCTTACGTAAGAAAGCCATCTTGCAAATTTCACAATTGTACGGCTTTACATTGGTATGAATACGCAAATGCCTTTTTAAGCAAAATGAAAGAGAAAAGATCTTGTTGCACTCCTTACAAAAATAAGGTTTTTTATGTGTATCCATTTGTAAAAGAAAAATGAGTTCTGAAATGTATTATTACGCTCACGAACAGAAATTTTTTTATGAGTAAAGTGAAATCTAATTGAAAATATGAGCTTACTTTATTTGATTTTTGTGAGATATAGCACAACAAAGGCTATGATCCCATGAGCTTACTTGAAATGAAGTGATGCTTTGTTTTTGGATTTCGGTAGATTTTGGTTAGCTCTGAGATAGCATTTATGTTCAGCAGTTATGTATAGCAGTTATGTTCTAAAATACATTTAAATAAAAGTTACTACATAGATTGAATTCATATTGTACTTTACAAGTGAGATTCTGCAATCACAAGCAGAGGTTAGCAATTCAGAAATGTATATCACCCTGAAAGATAAATATATTCTTTGGGGATTTCTTAAGGGTACACTGCGCATGTTCCATGTTATACAAAAAAAGAAATAGAGAGAAATTGGGAAGTTTTGGTTGATTTTATTTGTAAATTTCGAACTTACAAGCTACAAGAGGGCTATTGAGAAAAAAGGGAATGAGCATACTTGCATACCATCTTAATTGTTGTTTAATAGGTATGTATTAAACGAAACCATAGATAATATCTTCCCAAATCTCGGACAATACATAGGCAAGACTTTCTAGCCACAGTTCTCCCTCCTTTCTCCTGCCAAATCTTTAATGATTTGGGATTTTAAATAAAAAAAATTTTTAAATTACTAATAATTAAGAAATATTCTATGCCTGTAACTAATTAAATAAAAATTTAGTTTTTAAATTGAGTTTACTCAAATGCAGTAAAACATAATTAAATTCTATGAACAGATCAAACCACGAGGCGAAGGAATCTTCCAAGAAATATTTTCTGAACGAAACTATACATTTCATTCTATGGATTAGAAATAATAGAACATTACTACAGACACATATTGTTTTAATAGTAATTTATTTTGCTTGTTTTTGTTTCAATTTTATAATGCCTACATTTTTTGGCTGGTTGTCAAATAAAAATATGCTTAGAAGGAATCTGAGAGATATTGGTGGCGGACCTCGTTATTCTCAACCTTAATCATGTGACGAGGACGATACCTGAGCTGCCACCTCCCTTTCTAAACTTCCATACTACGTCAATGTATGTATTTGGAGACGCAACAGATTTAACGTGCATCATACCCGCTATACGATAGGTTTTTAATGGCCTCAGGGCTTGAACCCAAAACTTGATGGACTTGTATAAGTTGCACTTAATTATTTCTCGAAATTGGCTGACGCGTGGGCTTTACTGCTTTCGTAAGTGGACACCTTTTATGTGCACTACAAACTTACCAAGCCCCATAACCTACTAAATTTCCTAAGTCGAGCCACAAGGGCTATTGGTGATGAACTTCGTAATTTTGAATCTCGGTCAAGTGACGAGGTCGAAACCTGAACTGGCACCACCCTCTCCAAACTTCCACAACATTCCACGTGAAGACATTGAGCCTCAGCAGATTTAACGTCTATCAGTACAGGCTACACGGCGGGGCTTTAGCAATATTAGAGTTTGAACATACGGCTCGACTAAATGCTCCCCGCAAATTGACGACCATGACTCCTCGACCACCTCGGCCACTCAAGATATTCAGAGATGTAAGGGTTCAAAAATATACCTTATGGATTTTCATGAAGAAATTATAAGAAAAGAAAGGAAAATACTCTTTTCGTGTTCTGTTTATGTCTGTCAATATTAAATGGTCACTTAAGATATTTGAACACTGAGAATTACCCCTATAGGGATGATAGACTTTACTTCTCTCTATCCCTCATAAAACAATTCAGAAATCAATCATCTTTATAATCTTATTGACAATATTATATTCTTTCAAAAATAAATTGAGATTATGATTTCCAGGTGAGTATATAAGAAAGACATTTGAAATCCAATGAATATAAATGTATTTTAAAATTTAATCTTTATATGTAGGAATTGAATGTTTTATCATCGATTTCATACTCCATTTTGATGTTATTCATATATTTTTAAGAAAATTCCTTGATATGATATATAAAGTGTCCGCAGTAACCTAGTGATCATGGTTGCGCACTGTCGGCCAACTTCTTTTCCATCGAGTTGAAGGTTCGAATCCGGATTCCTCTAAAGATTCACCATGTAGTCAGGCTGATGCGTGTCAATTTTGTTTAGGTTCCAAGTTCTCCCGCTGGTGTAGTATATAAGTTTAAAGAGGGAGGTCCTAGTTCACTCGTCACTTGACGAAGACCCAAAATTACATGGTCCGTCGTAAATATCCCTCGTGTTGCTTGTTAGTGTCAATCAATCGAGATGGATATGTTATACAGGAAATTCCTTTCTTATTACATTTATTTTTCATTATGAATAATATAATAACACAAATACAATAAAATAAATAATACATACGCAACAAAAAGGACTGATTTATTTTAGCACTTTTATACTCGTGATTTCGTTAACTTTAGAAAACCTAGCTGGTATCTAGCGAATCACGCAATCAATTTCTAGTTTTATCTAAATTTTTGATGAAAGATTATTACATAGTAGGCTTGGCCGGGATAGCCTAGTGGTCATGACTTCGGATTCGTGGCCAGCGGTTTTCGTTCAGTCGCGGGGTCGATCCTTGCCACTAAAGACCCTCCGTGTAACCAGGGAGGATGCACGTTAAATCTGTCGGGGCCCAAAGATATCCCTTGGCGTGATGTGGAAGTTAGGAGAGGGGGTTCCAGTTCAGGTGTCGTCCTCGTCACTTGACCGAGGTTCAAAATCACGAGGTCGGTCGTCAATAGCCCTCGTATTACTCCTAGTGTGACGTTAATCAAAACAAAACTGAAAGCTAAAAAACTGCATAGTAGGCTCAAATGATGTTTTGTACTTAATTACAAGCCAACTTGGATTCTGAATTTCAACTGGAAAGGTTAAACGGATTGTAGGTTTTTAGTTTTACTTTCAGAAAATCACAATCATCATCTGAACGTGAATAAAAATTTCATTTTTTTCCCCTTTGATCGTGTCTGATATGCAGCTGACTATCTATAATTATGTCGTCTAATTTACTTTACAACAACCAATACAAATATATTTACTAATAATTAATAGATAGTATTTTCTCATCAATTATAGAATTATTATTGGTATTTTAAAGAGCATTTAATATATACAAGTGACTTCTATCCTTTCTAGTGGCAAATATAAATTAAAAAACCATTAGAAAGGGATAAAACATTTATTAATATGAAATAAACTATTGACGGCAATATCTCTTCAAAAGTTGGTGATTAAAATGTATGTATATAAATATCTTTTTTCCTTTAACCACATGCTTTTGGTAACAGCGCTCATAATTGTTTTGATTGAGTGAATAATTTTATTAACGTCACACTAGAAGTAACTCTAGGGGGTTTGACAACGGACCACGTAATTTTGAATCTCGGTCAAGTGACAAGGACGATACCCCTCTCCTAACCTCCACACCTCATCAACGGGAGGATTTGATATTTGACAAATTTAACGTGTATCAGCCCCGGCAACACGGTGGGTCTTTCGAAGCATCAAGGATCGATTCCACGGCCGGACGAAAACCGACGGTTGCGAGTCCACGGCCATGACCACTTGGCTACCGTGGCACCGAAAAATTTAAAAAAACAGTACTAAGTAGATCGTTCATGATATCAGAAACAGTACATCTATTTGCTAAAATTATAGATGAAAGAATAATAATAATGCTCCTCTTTTTAAAGTGAATTAATTCTATTAAGGCCTACGGACTATGAGTATAAATAGGCACTGTCAATAGTATAAAAAGTTTTCTACAAATTTACTAACATACGAATATTAATACTTCCGTAGTTTATTTGAAATGTATCATTCTTTACATATGACGGATTCTTAGGGAATTCGATATGCTGAAGTCGCTGGTCACAATCTCGTGACTATGATTATTCGGCTGCCATGGCCCTAAGTTTCTTTATTTGATATACTTGTAATATACCTGTAGATGTAGCTTCCATTAAACTGCCGTTCATTTAAAGGTATTTAAATTAAAATTCCTTCATTTCCCATTTTAAGTATTGCTTTAAAAATGAATACAAGCGATAATATTTTTCAAGTCCTTTCAATACGTATATTTTGGGCAAGTCGTTTAGGATATCAAAAATTAGTATTATTTATATGCTAAATTGCAGGAAACTGACAAAAATCGCTCACGTTTTGGTAGAAAAGTTCCAGTTATGAGACAAATAGGCTGACTATAACCATAGTCAACACAAACATAGCGGATACCTATTTCAAAAATTAAAAACATATATAAAAATTAAATTAAGGTATCAGAAGATGAGATATTCTTACAATATAAAAATATTTGTCAGCCTCGTAGTTCATAATACTCGTATGAATGAACTTCGAAAATACTACAATAAAAACCTTGGCTGTGTCCATATCTGCATCTCTATCTTTCCAACATAGAACATGAGTTTGCCGTGCAATACGATACAAATGAGATCATAGAAGAATTACTAATTTGTTAATAGAACAATGCATCCAAGACTCGACTAAGAAATCCCAAGCAAGACGCTGACTGACGCTCAAGTCTCCCAATGATTCTCCGCCAACCGCATAATCCAAACGATGGTACTATTTATTTTAACTGCTTGCTTTTGAATTTCACTGAATGATGTAAAATGAATACCAGAAAAGTCACCTAGGTGTGCGAACGAACGAGGTGCAGAAATTGACACACCCACTTATAAAGATATTTTACTCTAACTGCACTACCCACTAGCATGTATGCATAATTGACACTAAAAATTTGCATCTTTGTTTGGAAGCATTATTTTTTCTGGCGTTCAGTACTTTCCGAGCAATTTGATCAAATGTACAAATTCTCTTACTTTGGAACACACCAGTCCACACTACACATGGAAATACAAACTTACACATCTCTCTATTTATATCCGATATATATAAATAAAAATGTATATATATATATATATATATATATATATATATGGGTGAGTGTGTGGGTGTTTGTATATGAGTGGGTGTGTAAAATCCTCTTGGTGTATTATTCATAATGCCAATTATAAATAATTAGAAACATTTCATCAATAAAATAATCTTCTACAGTACAATACTCATTCTTAATTTTTATTAAAGTTCACTTCATTGACGTACAGCAGCGACATTTCACAGAGCAAAATAAAAAGACAGCGTAAAAAGGTTTTCATCAGCTTCTACATTACCTGAAGCTCAGGAAAGTGTACCACTACAATCGACTGATCAAAGAGAAAGCGACAGCCGCAGTTAATAAGGGCACAGTGAGTTGGTAAATTAATTTTAGTGAAAAATTGATAGTTAAATGTGGAAAAGAAAGTATTTATTCAAGTCATCGTACGCAGAGAGATATATATATATATATATATATATATATATATATATATATATATAATATATATCCTAGTGTTTAAAATCGAGATGTGAAAGTGGCATTTGTTCAAAGGATTAAAGTTAAATGTTTTATTATTGCTACAACTGGATATATTTAAGAACTGGAATAAACTTGTCAAGATTTAGAATAGATTATTTGGAATAATAAATATATTGTGAAAATAAAAATGATAAGAAAAAGACTATTTGTTACTTTTCTTCATCCCATTATGCCTAATCCGTTTTTCCTCTCTTTGTAATGCTTTTTTAAGTAAATTTTCTTATGTGTACTTTTGACATATAACTAGTAATGATGCACATTATTTTCAGATACTATTTTTTTAAATATTACATAGGCTCCTTATGTTTTGCAGCAGCACGGTATACTTAAAAATTGACTTTATTTGTTCAAAATTTAGTAGTGGTTACTTGAAATAAACATACTCCGAACTCTTGAAAAAGACGAAAAAAAGATTATCTTTTATTTTTTGATATGACTCTTTATTATGTCTTATCCATGTTTCTTATATTTAATGTAAATTTAAATTAATTTTCCTAAATGTATTTTGGTATGGCGAGTAGTGAAACACATTAATTTCAGAATTTGATTTACCTAATCGCGTTTTATTTTGGTAGTGAAAAAATTGTAACTTTATGCAATTCACAAATCAGTAAAAGTCAACGAGGTTAGTGAAAAGAAAATCGCGATCAGCCCAACGTCATACAATATTTCCTGAATCAACCTCGCATTTGCATTAGTGTTGTATTTTTTTTTTTTTTTTTTTTTTGTCCTTTCAATTTCTGATATTTTTGACACGGTTTAATACAATGAAATATACACTGGAATTCAAAATTAAGAGAATGTGCATATTTAGTCGAATTTTATGTAAAGAATTGAGCGAAATGTAAAAATTCTGCTTCGAAACTAGATGCAAATAATGTATCTTTGTCGAATACGCAAGCGAATTCGAGTGTGGGGGATAAACTAGTCGAAAAACAGGATGTATAAGCGCGCGTGCCAAAATCCGCAATTCATTCGCTACCACATTTCGCCTATTTTCTATGTGGGTTTTTTTGTAGCATTCACGTAAATTAATATTCGAACTGTAAAACTGAGTAACTACTAATGTTTAGATGATGAAATGAGGTGGCGAATTGTGGGTACGCGTTAGAAACAGGCCAGTCTCAAATCCAACTTTGCAGAGAATTCGATTTATTTCTCGGCGTCGTGTCGAACTTATGGAAATAGTTTCAGAATACCGGATCCGTCAAGAGAAAGCCTGGGTAAGGTCGTCCAAGAGCCTTGACGACCAGAGGAGATCATCATTTGTTCAATTCAGTGAGACGTAACAGGAATGTTACAGCTTCTCAGGTGTTCATGAGTTGTATGAGGTGCGATAACCCGAGTTTCAAGGGTGACTGTTTCCAGCAGACTTTAAGAGAGAGGGATGTTTGCAGGCAGACTTGTTGTTTGTGTCCTACTCAGTTCTGAGAACATGAGAATCCGCTTAAAATGATGCAGAGATCATACAGATTAAGCATTAATCAATGGGTGACCGTTCTCTTCACTGATGAGTCTCGGTTCAGCCTAACCAGTGATTTTCATCGTACTTTCATATGGAGAGATCCAGGAAATCACATAGAGCTCAGCTGGTCGACGAATTTCTGGAAAGTGAGATGTATTGGCCTGCCACTTCTCCAGATTTCAATCCTAAAGAGCATGCCTGGGACGCTCTGGGGAGGGCAATTGCAATTCGCAATCCCCTTCCGAGAACCATCCAAAACCTGAAAATAGCGTTGCTGAACGAGTGGAATCAATTGCCACAGGAACTCATAAACTCACTTATTTCCAGCTAAAAATCAGGTAGAGAGGCTAATATATCTGTAAGAGGTGACCCTATCCTCTATTAACCAATTTTTCTGGTTCTATTCTGCATTTGATGTTTCATACTTGTGACTCCAATGAGGGTTACGCCCTATCGTGCAAGGGTATTATAACTGTGGAATATTTATATTTTTATATTATATCAACCCTATGTACAAACCAAATTTCATTAAATTCTGTCCAGTAGTTCTAGAGATCATCTACCAAATGGGAAAATTTTCTTAATTTTGAACACCAGTGTGTCTGTATATATATATATATATATTATATATATATATATATATTGCATATGCAGATTATAGCTGTGAGAATTTACAAAAAAAAAGTTATTTAAATCTTTTGCATGTACAAAAAAATGGAGCTCTCTCTAATAAATATGCATAAAATTTTTAAAACGTGCTTATTTGCTTTTACATTTAAATTTTAAGAAATAAAAATAATAAAAAAGAAATAAAAAGAAATAAAAATAAAAATAAAAATAATAAAAAAGAAATAAAAAGAAAAAAATAAAAAAAATAAAAATAAGAAATAAAAATAATTTCAATCATTAACTCAGTTTTTCAACTCTGTCACCCATCTTTACATCTGGCATTGAAAGGTGCCCTTCACATTGTGTAAATTTTAGTAGTTGTTTTGTGTAAAAAATTGAACGAAATGTATAAAAACTGCTTCGAAACAAAGATGCGAATCTTGTACGTCGAATACGTAAGAGTTATACGTATGTGTGGGCGGAATTAGTTGAAAAACATGATTTATTAGCGCGAGTGCCAAAATCCGCATTTCGTTCGCTAGCGCATTTCGCCGAATTTCTTGGTGTTTTCTGCAGCAATCGCTTAAATTAAAATTCAAACGTCAAAAGTGAGTAACGGCCAACGTTTAGATGATGGAATGAGGTGGCGAATTGTGAGTAGGCTAGAAGCAGGCCAGTCTCAAATCCAGATTTGCAGAGAAATCGATTTACTTCTCGGCGTCGTGTCGAACTTATGGAAATAGTTTCAGAATACCGGATCCGTCAAGAGAAAGCCTGGGCAAGGTCGTCCAAGAGCCTTGACGGCCAGAGGAGATCACCGTTTGTCCATTTCAGCGAGACGTAACAGGAATGTTACATCTTCTCAGGTGTTCATGAGTTGTATGAGGTGCGATAACCCGAGTTTCAAGGGTGACTGTTTCCAGAAGACTTCATGAGAGAGGGCTGTTTGCAAGCAGACCTGTTGTTTGCGTCCCTCTCAGTTCTGAGAACAGGAGAGTCTGCTTAAAATGATGCAGAGATCATACAGATTGGAGCATGAATCAAAGAGTGACTGTTCTCTTCATTGATGAGTTCCACTTCAAACTAACCAGTGATTCTCTCCATATGAAAGTATGGAGAGAACTAGGGACCCACTACCTGCCCTCCCATGTCTGAGAAACCAAACATTAAGGCTGCGGAGGCTTGATGGTCTGGTCAAGCATCATGTTGGATGACCGTACACACCTCTCAGTCTTTGAAAGAGGCACTGTGACCCCTGAGAGGTATAGGGATGAGGTCTTGGAGCCCGATGTTCGCCTTTTCAGAGGTGCAGTTGGTCCTGATTTCTTTTTAATAGATGACAAAGCGAGGTCACATAGAGCTCAGCTGATCGACGAATTTCTGGAAAACGAGAATATTCGCTGGAGGGATTGGCAGCCAGATCTCCAGACATCAATCCTATAGACATGCCTGGGATGCTCTGGGGAGGGCAATTGCAATTCGGAAGCCCCTTCTGAGTACCATCCAATACCTGAAAACAGCGTTTCTGAACTAGGGGGCCCAATTGTCACAGGAACTCCTAAACTCCCTTTTTTCCAGCATAAAATCACGGTGCGAGGTCTGCATATCTGTAAGAGGGGACCATATCCTCTCGGGGTATGGTCCTCTAGGTACCTTTGAACCATTTTTAATGCATTTAAAAATTTGGTTTTAGCAAGCTATGCAGTGTTTTTATTCAAGAAAGTGATTTTATGTGAAAATTTGAATAGATTGTTAACACAATTTTAAAAATTTAAATTGTTTTAAAAAAAATTGAAAAATTTCAAAACCCTACTCCTCCTTTATTTATTATTCTTTTTGCTATGAAAATTTTTTATAATATTCTCAAGGATATTTTAAGTAAATTTAGGGATCGATTTGTATTACTTATTAAGTTTTGGAGGGAAAAAAAATAGAATGTTGGTCGGCATGCTAAAATTCAGCAAAAACACAGATATCTCTTACATTATTATTTTTTAAAAACAAAGTATACATTTCTTTGCAAAATGAATTCCTGATTTTGTTACATATATTATATATAACACACAGAAAAAAAATGGAAGTGATTGATTAATATTAGTGGGAAAAGTAGCATTTTAAATACAATGATATATCGAAAAAACACTAGCTGAGAAAAAGCCTTTTAAAGTTTATAACTTTGAAAAAATAAATATTATATGCTTCAATTAACTTAAAATACCCTTTTAATATACCTTTTAGCTATATATTTTTCTTTGAAATAATAGCATTTTCACAAAATTTCATTAGATATTTTTAATAACTGATAATATTTTTCAAGGTATTAATTACAATCGACGAACATGAAAAATGAAGGAAAATGTAAAATAATAATAAATACAACCATTTTTAAAATTTTGTACTTCATATATCACCAATATTATATTTATATGAAAATATATAATGAATAAAAACACAAATTATTAAAAAATTTATATTAATTGTCTTAATTTAAATATTATACATGCACATTTTATAATGAAAGAAATTATAATACAAATTTAAATTATTATTTGCCCCTCAAAAGTATCTTGGTCTATATGTAACACCTTCCTTTTTTTAATCATTAATGCTTCTCTTTTTAAAACTGCTTTCTTTACTAGTTTACATGCACCCTGATTTTTGTTGTTCTTACGTCTCATTCTAAACAATTTTTTTTCGCGATTCCAGAATTACACCAAGATCATGCGTGCATGTTCCAAAAGGTATGCATATAGCTTATAGAGTCTTCATGACACTTCATATTTTTAATATGGCCTTCTGGTAATAAGAAGTTAATTTTTTATGGTAGTTTCTTTCAAAGTTCCATAACCTTTCCCACCTAATGAGATGCCTCGAGCTCTCGATTCCTTCGGAGCATTCCGTAAAACAGTACCTAACCTTTTATTCATATGGTTTATGCATTCCCCATTTCTTATTTTGACATTATTCCCAAAGATATTTCTTTCAGATAAGTAATTGAAAAATTTACAATCTTCGTCAGACAATAATGTAGAATATCGAAATCCCAATGATTGTGATATTTCCCCACAGTATCAATGCTGCCTCCATTTTCAACGAACCCGATGAACCGGTGTGATTGATATCACACTAATTCTTATACCCTTCAAACTACATATTATATTCTGCACTTGACTTTCCAAGTTCTCTTTTTGCTATGGAACAATGTCGACATACTTTGCACATAACTTCAAAATCAATGACATAGCCAGTGAGTATATCGATGACACAACCAATGCCAATTAAAGATGTATGGCCTCGTGTCACCCAAATACTATCGAAAGAAACACTTATATCGACAAATGGGACATCAGCAGGAACTTCATATGCATTTCGTACTTCTGTAGGTACTTCTTTTAGCATAATCTTTGCAGCAATACCATAGACTTTGTGAAGAAGTTTAGTGCATTTGCTGTATTTCCTCGATGAAAAAGGCAAGATATTTATGGCCATACAAAATTTCTTGATGGCTGAATAACCTTTCTCTATATTGCAGAATGCTTGTGTAACCCATAAATTGGTATCAGAAGCTGTATTTGTTTGCCTTTCATTCTATATTTCTACAGCACAAACTTTAAAAGTGCAAGAACTTTTTTGTCACATTCCAGGCATATCGGTTTGTCAAACAATTTACTGGATTGTAGAAAGAATACAAATAAATTTTCAGTATCGGAACAATCAGTCTTTTCAACATTTAATAACTGTTCAATTCTGTTAGTAGGAACAGCAAATTTTTCTTATGTAGAATCAGCTTTATTATCAGCATCACCTACACCGACATTTATTGTTCATTTACTTTGAATGACAACACCGTTTTACGGTAGACATTTTTTATCTTCAATTCTCAAAAAAATAAACAACAAAAACTTCAGCACAAACAATAACGAAAGAAAGTTTTGATAAATATTGTTTTTTTCTTTCCTTTATGTAAAACGTCAAGACTTTTTTTTCTCTATATAAAACGTATTTATAATTAGCTCGATACCGACACAACAATCAAAACACGAAATATCAACAACAATGCCTTATCGCTTGTAATGAAAGTTGTAGTCGCAGAAAAAGAACTCTGAAATATTATAGTTATGATTAAAATGAAATAAAATTAATTTTAGAAAAGTATTGATAAAAAAATAACATAAAGTTACTGACATCTCTAAAAAAGGTGCGTGGTCAAGTCATTAAGTTTTTTTTTTGTTTACGTTTTTTTCAACCTTCTCGTACTCGTACATACAAAAGTAATACATCAATCAAAAGATAATAATTCAGAGAATATTTCTAAATAAAAATTTTAAAAAAATCGATTTTTTGGTCATTTTTGGGGTACCGAGTCCCTTTAACCCATTTTTTGTTCTATTTTGCAACGAGTGTTACGCATGATCACTCATGTGTATTATAACTGTTGAATCGTTATTTTTTTTTTGTATTATATCAACCGTAAGCACAAGCCAAATTTTATTAAGATCTGTCCAGTAGTTCTAGAAAGAATCGACCAAATTGGAAAATTCTCTTAATTGTGAACATCAGTGTATTTACATTGAACGATAAAGCATTGTATTGGAATTCAAAAGCCGTGTATTTACAAGTGAAATGTGTAAAGAAAACTGGTATACTTTACCAAAGAAGTTTCTAATAGTAATTCAAAAGATATGGGTCATATATACCACGATATCTAATAAAGTACAGTTAAAAATTTACTGTGTTTTCACGATTACCCCGGGTTAAATATTTATCTCACATCGCAAGAGCTGTAATTTCAAAATGACACCTCTGTCATGGGTGAATACCGCAATGTGACTTTATCACCTAATAAATTCCAGTCCATATGTATAGTGTCACGGCACATTGCAATAAATAAAAATCTTCCATCCTTGTTACTCCCCGCATGCGATACTTAAGTTTTGGAAAATGATAGACTTGCTTATGGGACTCCGATTTCCGTAATGATGTGACGTAGGTTGTTTCATGTCACGCATCTCTTGGAGGACATCTAACACAAATCGATCGCCAACGATAATAAAAACCACTATTTGAAATAAGAGAACGATAAAAGAGATATCCCGTAGAAGAGTATTCTAAAAATATCCCTCCTAATGCCGTTTCAATTCAAATGAGAGAACCTAACGCCCTGCATTTGCATGGGTGGGAAGTTCCGGAAAAGATGCCGGAATGCGAACTGAACTCCGGGAACAATTCCGGAATTAAGCAGCGATGATACATTTTTCATCGGGGATCGACAGGTACACGGGGCCGCTGCACAACACAATAAAGGATCTAATTTTGACTGCTTAACTTGCCATTCCATTTTGGGTATCGATTTGGGAACAGGAAGTCAGGATCGTGCGTGGAAGTAGGTAATTTCGAGTGCTCCGCCATTTATTTGAGGAATGAAAATTCGAAAAGTGTAGCGAAATAAACCCAACATTACCAGATACTTTATTTTTTTAAAAGTACTCTAGGAGATAGTGTTTTCTGCTAAAATTATTACTCATTAATAGCATAGAGAACAAAAATATTACGCTTTCTATGAATGAAGCCTTTCTTTTGGAAAATGTAGGTGACATTTATAGGAATCACGAAGAGGCACAAGTATACACATACGAAGTAAAATGCATAACATAAGAGAACTGATAAATGTATATCTTAAGGTTACTAGTACTTGCGAAGAATTCTGAAATTTCATATCTAAGACCCCTTGTTTTAGTGATATAATACAAGTACTCGTATAACAGATACTTGCATATCTTTTCAAATTATTAGTAGAGCTTCGATTTTTTGTGTCCCTAATAATTATATTTTATAATTCTATAGAACTATGAAAGTAATTCTTTTATCAAAAAGAATTGGATCATAGATCAAAAGAACTTAGTTGAATATATGAACACGATTTGTGAAATATATTTGCATATAGCTACCATTTTAAAAAAAAATCTATTTTTTAATATAGCTCCAATTTTTTTATGCTTCCATAAAGGGTACTTATGCATATAGTGAACCTAAGATACTTTTTCTCTAAGTAATATCTAAGTTTTAAGAAATAACTTTTTATTTGAAAAAATGTATATAATTACGAAGTTCTTTAATTTTTCAAAGAAAATATATAGTAGCATCGTTAAAAAGTAGGTTCACTATACTTTGTGCATTATTTTTTATATGAGAAGTAAAAACATTTTGTATTTTTATGTAATACTGTTTTTTAAAATCGCTACCTAAAGGCAATTGTAAGTCTATGTTCTATTAGAATGGAAAGAAAAACATTTTGATCAGAAAAATAATTTTATAGTTCAATAAAATAATTAAAATATCATTATTAGGCTTACGAAAATCCTAAGCTTTACGAATAATTTTTGAAACATAAATGTCACAAAAAGATTCTTAAATTGAGTATTTTACTTTTCCTAGCATGTCCTGGTATCTTTAAGTATCGATTTTCTTAATAATGTTTTGGAACTATCAGAATAAATATGAAATTTATAAGGATAAAAATTAGAATAATAACTTTTATAAATACATTAGGATCAATCGGGAATATGGCAATAAAATGAAATATTGAAAGAAGTCTAAAGTTTGGAATTTAAAATAACTATGAAATTTAATTTCTGATATAATTTTATTTAACAAAAAATAAAATGGATTTAATGAATGATTTGCTTCAAATGCTCTAAAGTATTGCAAAAATAATTTAAGTAGTCAAAAAGATTGTTTTTTATAATCATAATTCATTAAGAATTCCAAAATTTAAGGAATTTTGAATTCATTTCATAATCTCAAGTGAAAAAGGGAAGTTTTCAAGTGTCCTTAAACTCGAATAAATGTAAATTCATAATAAAGAAGTCCCAAATGCATGTGAAAAACTATAAAAAAATTGGATTTATAAGTTCTGAATCAGATATTTTGCATATTGCAAGCACTTTTCTTATAACGTAACTGCTGAATCATATTTAAGATGATGCAGTTTTTCGATTTGATTGATTGATTGTTTGATAACGTCAATTACAGAAGCAAAGCGAGAGATGCTGGTGACATACATCGTAATTTTTAAACTCAGTCAACTGATTGGGACGACACCAGAGCTTGAGCACCCTCTCCAAATTTCTGCACAATCAATGGGAGGACTTGGAGCCTCAACTGATTTAACATGCATCAGTCTCGATATATATATGGTAAGTATTAACAATAAATTCGAGTTACATACCAAATATTCAGGTTGAAACTGAAAGATCCACAACCTAATATATTAAGTCTACCTAGAAAAATTCTGTCCATTTGTGAAGTGAAAAAAATATAGCACATCTTACATGAACTTAATAATATTAAGTGCACAATATATTTTCCATCGTTACTTGTGAAATCTTGCTAGCGTGATGACAATCTATAAATAACAGTTTTGAAAAATACCTGATCTTAAGAGGCGAAGAACTCGTGGAGTGATAGGTTGAAGTATGCTTCGATTTTGATGGGATTTTTTTTTTCTTTTCAAAAAATATTGCAAGGAAATAAACAAGTGATAATTAGAGGGTGCTAGGACTGAGGAGTATGGTTGGTGCGACAGAAATTCCCAGCGTAATTCTGTGATTTTTTGACAAATTGTCAAAGCAGCATGTGGTTTGGCATCATCATGACGCAATATAATGCGCTTCATTTTGAACATCACCGGCCTCTTTTCTTTCAGTGTTTTGTTTAAATCATCCATTTGCTGACAGTATCTCTCCGAATTGAGCTTTTTGTAAGGATTCAAAAACTCGAATTTTAGTGGTGCTTGGACGTCCCACCATGTGCATAGCGTTCTCTTATTCAGGCTCAATCTCGATTTAGAGGTGGAGGGGACAGACAGTCCAAGCTGCAAGTAGGCTCTTTTTGTTTCGACGTAATCGAAAAAAAAATCAAATTTTTCATCATCGGCTATCATCCAGTCCAAAATGGGTTCGTTTTCGTTCCGAGCAAGCACAGAGATGTAAATTTGAAGATAGGATTAAGCAAATGTTTCTCACTCAACTCACGAGTCATCCATCTGGAACGTTTATAGACCAAACATAGGAACGACGGAAATTATATTGTGCAATAAATATAATTAAATATAAGAAAATGTATTATTTTCTCTCACATCTCAAACAGCTAGAACTTTTCGGTTGACCTAATATTACGAGGAATTACTTGAAAATAAACGGACACGTAGCTTTCGCCTTACAAGGGGATATTATTGATTTAGTCGCAATGATGTCCTTTTAAGATATTCTAAAGGGTTCGATTGTACCATTCGAAAATATTGTTAATATGAATACAAGTTTCAAGGTTCATAATTTTCTTTTCTTAGAAGATTTTAAGCTGTAACATAGGGGAATAAATGCACTCCCTAATTTCATTAAAGCTTCATTACGAGAAAATGTTTATTGGTAAAAATTGTTTATTATTAGTAGAATTCCTAATTTTGATATTTGCTTAGGGACCCGCTTATTTAATATTAAATAGGCTGATCACAGATAGTGTCGCAATGTCTCTTTATAACAAAGAAGAGAATTTGTTGTAAATTAAATTTGAATTTGTGTCCTTCGTTCTATGTAACTATGGTGTGGCTCTTAATATACGAATAAACCGGAATGCAGTTATCATTCACATCATGCGCGCGCACCTCTGGTATAAGATGATGCTTGTTGTATTAAGACTGCGCTTTCCTTACCTAACATCATTAAATCAATTTAAGCTTTAAAATCATAGATTGGTATAGTATGGAAATAAAGAGGCTGATGTACAAAGTCATGTACATTATCGTCGTAACACGATTAAGGTCAAAATCAAGTTCAGTTACTAATAGCCTTTTAATGCAATATTAAAGGGAAACAGCACCTAAAAAATGACCAAAAAGTAGAAAAACCTTTATTATACCTTATTTTAGTTGTGTGATCTAAATATGCATTCAAAAATTCATAATTATAGATATGGCATGTAATGCATTATTGAAAAGAAATTAACAATATGCTAAGCCATTTCATTGACATTTAAATCTTTAAACTGCTCTTTCACTGTTTTTTATGACATCCATGCACTTAAAATACAATTTTTTTAATCTATATAAAATTTTGAAATGTTTTGGTTGTTTTGAACTATAATTATGATAATTATTAAGATGGAATAAGGATTTATATAAATAGTTATTTTCGTACAGATCCATAAAATTAAATAAATCAGTTTTTTTACATTTTTCGTAGTGTTTGATGGGAAAACATTGTAAAACAGTACATAACTCTAGTACATCTTAACTCAAGCAAAGAATTGTGAGAAATACTTCTTAAAAATGGAAAAAAGATAGCTTATAAAAACTTCAAAACTTTTAAAGGCATTAGGAAATTTAAAATATTCAAACCCTTAGTAAAATTTAGAATTTCCAATAATTACTTGTTTGAAACGAAGATTTTTCTCAAATGCCTATTTTTATATATGCTCAAATATGGTGAATAAAAAATTTTCTTATAAATACCTAATTAAAAGAAATTGCACACATAGGGTACTGTGTCTCCGTAATTCAAGCCATCTCATCCGAATCCATAACACTGCCATTTCAAGCAAAGAACCGAGTATAATGCGTTTATTCTATTAGCGATTTATTTAAGATGGGTCTGTTATAGAAGTTTTAAATGGGATAAACGTTCAATATATTTAAAACGAAGTATTAACTGAAAGTAATAAAACCAGAATAACCATAGAAACTTTAATGTGAGTCATTAAAAAGTAAGAGAATCAATAAAATTTAGACAATCCTTCTAGATTAAGCCAGGTGCTGAAAGACATAAAATAAGTATAACTAGAGTAGATGTTATTTTGGAAATTGAAAGGGAAATTTCTAACCATATAAATTTTTTTAAAAACGTTATAAGGACAGACAATGAAATCTTAAAGTTATCTACAAAATCATTACGTCACAAATTATTCTCTATCTCTCTTTTCATCTCCTAGCGAGTCTAAAAGTATGTATATATGAAATTTTAAATAGCATATTTTTAAGACTGCTGAAACATTTCATCAAACAAGCTGTGAAATGAGGCAATCACAGTCCAAATAAATACGCATATAATTCGTAAAATATTTAATATACGTATATTGTAAGAAGAGACATTATATTACAACACATTTGTGATTTTTAACATTTTATGTTTCATGATATTTTTCTACAGCAGTTTATATTTGTCTTTCTTCATTACAAAATACGCATGTATCTGATGACCGAATCCTCTTGTTATTTACATATAATACTAAAAATGATGAGCATTTACTGATTGATTCAAAAGGGGTAGTTTTTTCACGTAAATATTGCATTGAAAAAAGTTAAACTAATATTTAAAAGAGAAAATATTGATATGACTCTCAAAACTTTTTTATATATAATTGGCTTATTTTTTTATCCCAACAATTACAAAAGATGATAAAACGTTTTCGCGATTATTTTCTTTCGTTTAATGTGTTTCCAATGTTCTAATTTTTTTCTATGTGTTTTTAACAATACAAACATGTCATCTTAAATTGTTTTGGTTCTGTAGCCATGTTTTCGTAAAACGACTTCTGAATGAGAAAATTGATCAAGTATTACAAATATTTGAAAATTGCTTACAAAATTTCTGAAAAAAGATCTTTTTTTATTTTCAATGACCTTCCTGGCTCAATTACATGCTTTTTATAACTAAGGAATAGTGTTTTTTTTTTTAAAAAAAATAGATTTAAAAAACATTACGCGCACACACACATACATATATATATGCATATACATATGTATACATACATACATACATACATACATGCATATATATATATATATATATATATATATATATATATATATATA
>BMAW01042317.1:370217-393268 GCA_019974015.1 Nephila pilipes | reverse complement strand
CCCTACACGACGCTATATATATATAAGAGTGCGTGTGTGTGTATATATGTGTGTGTGTGAGAGAGAGTAATTATTAATGTTAATTAGACATAATTAATAACATGCATATTAATTCATAATAAATTACAATTATATCTAATAAATACCACAATTAAAATTATTAAATTACAAAAGCATTTTGTAAAAAAATTATAAGCAATTGTAAAAATACAAAAGCATATCGTAAAAAAATTAAAAATAGAAAACATGAAATTTAATTTTAGAAATATACGGTTAGCTATAATTTAAACATACGAAGAGAAAATAAAAAATAATTAACTCGATTTGTGAAACTATAAAGTTACATAATATTCAAGAATACATATTAAAGATATAAATATTTAAATTAAAGTTTAAGAGAGGAAATTAACTAATTACAACAAAGTACAAAATATCATGAACTCGCCAAGATAACAAAGCACATCCCAAAAGAAAAGAATTTGGAAATTGAATTCAAAAATGGAGACAAAGAATGAATACTAAGTTATTTCAGACTTACGATTGAGATATATGTCTTTATTTATACTAATAATACGTATTCAACCCATCGCAATTAAGAGAAATATAAAATAAACAAAAATTCTAAGTTAAAGCAAAAATTCAACCAAAAAAAGAAGTAAAAGAAGAAGAAAGTAAAAATGTACATGAAAAACATTTAAACAATGTAAATATAAGTATCAATTTAACAAAAAAAAGTAAACTTATTTATTTACATAATTAATAAGTTTTCAAAAAAAAATAGTTAAAAAAAACTTTTACCTCAAAACGAACATATATGATGTATTTAAGTTTTTCTTCCAATATGACGCGATGTATATTTTTTTTTATCAAGAATACTTTCAGCACTAAATTTTCTTCTTTGGTAGCGAGATTTATTTTGTATATATCTTTTGGTTTCCAATGCAATTTTACTTAAATGTTTCATTTCATTCCGATTTTTATTTCGCCTTTCTTTTGAATTTTTGGTTCTATAACCATTTTTATAGCAATTTACTGTATGGAGAAAGTTAGGCCTGTAAATATAGATTAACCAAGCGAAAAATTTGTTAAGCTAATTACAGAATTATAAAAATGCTATAATCCATTTTCTTAGTTGTTTTTATCTTTATTTGTTTTTATCCATATCTGTTCGTTAAATTTTTTTCAATCTTATATAATCCGCTTCCTTTAATTCGTTTTTTGATTTACTTTTCTTGCTCTCATCTATATGTATAGAATTATGTTTGGCATTTATTGTATATTTTGTTCAAAATATTAAATCTTCCAATATTTCTGCATATTCATTATATTATATGAAATTAAGTACACAAAAGTAGATTAGAAATTTTTGTTCCTTTTGAATTTTTGTTACATCTTCTTAATACATGTGTAATGCCTTTTTGTAACTTAAAATTGTTAGTTAACATTTTTTAATTTTTTTTAAAGTTTGTTTATTCATATTTAGGCTACTTCTTTAGTTTTAGATGATTTAATATTTTCATTTTTTATATACATATATATATATATATATATAATTCTGAATTAATTTAACTAAGAAACAACTCTAGAATAACAACTCCTATATAATAGCAACCAATAATCAGAAGTGAAATATTTATAATAGAATTATTGTATTCAAGAAAATTGGTGTTAATATTGAATATTTTTAACACTAAAATTTTATAAATATTCTACTAAAGATGAAAATGTAATTAAAGGTTCAAATACATATATTACTTTTGCTGGTAAAAAGTTACAAGATAGTATAGATAAATGGATGCGTATTGACTGTATTGATTATTGAAATAGTGCTGATGCAGTAAAATATATTATTAACAAACATATTTGTGCTATTTTTAGCTATGGCTTTAAAGATCTTTTTAATTTTAAGGATTCAAAGATACTTATTAAAATTCTAAAAGAGATTTTTAAGAAATTTAATATTAATAAGGAGTGTGTGTTATTACATATTAAAAATTTAATCACTTCGTTATATTAGACTTAAAAAAGAGAAAATTATGTATTTTTAATAATAAATTATATAAATAGATGAAAGATCTTTCGCAAGGTGGACCAGCAAGTAGTTGTTTAGCCAATAGTTATTTACATTTTCATAAAGGTAATTTTTATGGTTATAACAGTTTTAAGATGCTTAGATATTTTGATAATATTATTTTCTTTCAAATTTCTAATAATAAAAATGTTAAGCCTTTCTTAACTTTTCTTCCAGAGTATGTAAATTTATTGCAAACTAATGTTATTATAAATGGAATGGAATATTTAAATATTGTTTTAAGAATAGATGATAATAAAGTCTTAGAACATTTTTATACATAATAATTATTATGTATAGTTGTTAATTATGTTATAATTAATAACTTATAAATATGTAAACATAAATGTTTTCTTAAAATTGCTTTAAATCTAATTTTTGCATATCTAAAAAATTCATGAATGCTAACGACTGAAAATAATCAAGTATTATTTTTTTTTGTATTGTCACGATTGAGGAAAAAGGAATTACATGATATCAAAAGGGGAGGATATATTTTCTTGATCTTTCTTTTCACAACCGCCCTCAGAGATGCATTTTCCGCCTTTCAGGGACCGTTGCTAAGCAACCGAACTATTGAAAATTATTTGGTGACATCCATTCATACGGTTCCTCGGAAGCAACAAGTAACAAATTACACAGTTGAATTGAAAAACCTTTCATTTTTACTCCCCCACCTACCTTTAGAATTCTTATGATTTTTCTTTTATCTAAACATGAATGGATATCTTTCAGATAATTTTTATTTATATTTGGTTGTGCCGATTTTTCATGCTCAAATGTATGAAAGGCATGCGTTTTGTCGGTTTCGGTCGTTTAGTTTTTTTAAAATGAAAAAATGAAATAGTATTTGTGTCTGGAAGAATTCAACTATAATTTATCAGTACTAAGTGAAACTACCATTCTTCTATTGTGCATTTGATTTTCGAGAAAAAATTTAACATGTTCTGTTAAAATTATTCTTTTGTATCACTTCCCGAAATAATGAGTTCGAACATTTTTTTTTTTTTTTTCAATTTTACTTTTTAATTAGTTTGAAGAAGAAATGAAATTTTACGGAGAGTCAAAACATGTTCTTTTGTTTCGTGTGTAGAGTCCCATTATATATTTATTTCATTTCATTCTGTGTGATACTGTAATTGTTAATTCTTTCTATATATTATTATCTCTCTCCATGTCTTTCTACTATCTTCTATTCCCAAATGATTAAATCATAATTTTTGCTTTCTGAAAAAAATTCTGAAATAGAAGAGTATTGGATTCAAATGGCTGCTTTCATTGATGTCAAAATTTTATATTGTGTGGCTGTAATAACCATGGCTGGCATTTCCTCCGTCGAGTCATGGATTCGTGTCTTGATGCCCCTAAAGACCCAAGATGCAGTGAGGAGTTGGCAAGGTGTGCAAATATGGAGTTGGAGGGGTCAACTCGTGTGTTTTCCTAATCACATTAAAGAAGTTCAAAATTACGAGAACCGATAGCCCCCTGGTTACTTCTCAGTGCTACATTAATAAACTATCAACCAATCAAAAACTATTGAAAAGAGGATACATGTAAGGAGTTGAAAATTTTGTAAAACCGAATTTAACTCATTTTTTTAACAATAATTGTTCTTTAGTAATAGATAAAATTACTATAAAATAATCTTAAATTGCTATTAAAGAAAGAAACTTTATTCATTTAGAAATTATAGTTACCTCTCTTGTCATAAATATTACTAATAATTAATGTCCACAATTTTTAAATTAACATCTAAAAAAATCTGTTTCAAATTAGTTTTTATTAGTTTTAATCATATAACTGTGTGTGCGTGTGTAAAATTTAGCCTTTCATGAAATGCATATTAAGTTCTCAACTAAATGAACCAATATCTAAATATGTTTTGGAACAAAACCTTGCAAGTTTTTAAAGAACTAATTACTGTGAATAAAAAAATGGACTCTTAGTTTAATTTTTTAAGATATCAATATGTTTTACTTTTTTCACGAATTTTATTTTATAAGGAAATTTAAAATTACTGAATAGCTTATTTACTATAAATGTTCATTAAAACGTGAGATGATATTATAGATCACTTAAATATATATTTCATGGACGCATCATTAAATACATTCAATGGTTGGAAATTAATGTCACAATATAAAGAAACTCGAGGACGAGTGTGCACACCATTAGTATTAATGGTGACGGACCTCGTAATATTGAAGGTTGATCAAGTGATGAGGAGGACATTTGAGCTTCCATTCTCCGCCAGTGTGAGGACTTAAAACCTCGACAGATTGAACGTACATCAGCTTCGTTATTCACGATGGGACTTTAAATGTAATCAGGTCTCGAATTTATGACGCTACTGTAGCAATATTGTTCACAAATTCACCATCGTTACCACTCGAATATCATTAAATGCTGCTCCCGAAAAAAAATACGACTGTAAAAACTAAAGATTATTTCAAAATCAATATATGTATTGTGATTTTACCTAATCACGCAATACATTTCTTTAAACTCTATGGCAAAACTAAAATATTGATAATATTTTGCTTAGCATAAATTGGGAGGGGGGATTCAAATAACTTGAGGAATAAGAAAAAAATTCTTTTTTTTCACCATTTTAAAAAACAACTTTTGCCTTAATTATCTGTTTGCGTTTCATGGTAATATACTGTCTCTGGAAAACACTTAAACTGACTTTGAATAATATTTGCATGTAAAATATATATATTTCTAGAGGTTATTGGAAATTTAAATGTTTTGCGTAGTTCTTCTTTTAAATACTTTAAGAGTAAAAGCGAAATTATAATTTCTTTTCTTTTATGTATTTTACTTTTTCCCAGAAGGCTCGAGAGCCATGGATTATATACGATCGTAAATATTGAATGTTTCAAAGTAACAACTTAAAGCACTTATTTAAATTGCAGTTGTATCTTTGCTAGAGAAATACCCAATATATATTTCTGAGGTTACACTTCATGAAAATTATGTTCGATTCCCAACTTTTCGATCTTAACTTCCCTGAGAGATCTTGAATGTCCTTGTTGTTCTGTATTCGATTGAAGAATCGATGTTTGCTGTCAAACTGCCGTCCATAATTCTATACCACTTTCATCTCACGTCAGAGAGAAAAATCGATAGGATGAATTCAGCCTGTGATCATCAACTTAGATTATATGCTAGACAAGCAAGATTGGGACACTTAGGGTTGTCTAGGTTTAACGGAAGACAATAATTTAAACGATAGCCACGGGCAATAGATAATATCATAAAGAACATTACATTTACGACACGAAAATATGGACCATTTCTTCGGTATCGTCATGAAATGTTATCGCATAAAAAATGGAAAGTCAGAGAAATAATGCAATTTTAGTAAAAAAAAAAAATGGAAGGTTTTTTTTGAGTTTTCACATTAAATTAAGATTTACGCAGATTGTGAGGAATATTACTTAAAATTATCATTGTTTCATTAAGGTATGATGAGATTCGTTAAATAACAGATCACGATTCCTATATATTTAACAACTATTTTCAAAAACATTATTATTTTTTTAATGTATGATTTTCATTTTGTAACGTTGTAGAAAATTGTTGTTTATTTGTGTATTCTTAGGCATTATATATATACCAATCGTAGTTGAACTCGAGCTATTTCAGATATTTCAGGTTTCTTTTAATACATGTATAAATAATAACAATTCGATATTAGATACTCGTATTCATTAATAGAACAAATTTACGAACCTTAATCTCTATGGGATTCCTAAGCATTAGCGTGGCCATGGTAGCCTAGTGGTCAAGTAGTAAACTCTTAGCCGGCTTATTTCCGTCTAGTCGTTGACTCAAACCTGATGCCAAAGAAAGACCTTCGTGTAGCAGGGCTGTTGATCATAAATCTCCAAGACTTCACGTCGACGTAGTTAGACGTTTGGAGGCGGATGCGCTAGCTCAGGATTCATCCTCATCAATTGACCGTAGTTCAAAATTACGAAGTCCATCGTCTGTAGCTCTCTTGTTGATTCTAAGTGCAAGGTTAATAAACAGTCCAACAATCAATCAATCCTAAACTTGATTCAATCCAAAGTGATGGCTAATATGGTTCTGCTTGCTTCTAATTTTAGCAGCCTGCAGGTCAATTCTTAGACAATCATATTAATATTAAAACTAAACATAATTCTTATATTAGTGATAATATTAACATGCTACCTCAAAATTAAAAATGGAAACATATTTTCAAGAACTGCCGTAAATACTATTTCGTATATCAATTAAGAATTCTTATCGTACATTATTAAATTTTATAACATTTCTTTTTAACTGAAATTAATTTTCAATAATTATTGCATATGTTTTGTACTAAAAACTTTCCCTTTTTTTCCTAAGATAGGAGAAAGAATTTCTTCTTAGAAACAACCGATAGAGAAATATAGCGTAACTGTATGAAAATTGTTTAGTTTGTATTAATAACGATAACCATGAAAACACGAATTATCTTGTCACACCTTTTGAATGGAATTGATAATTTTCCGAAATGCTTATAATTTAAATTAATATGCGATGATTTCATTAATAATTAGAATCTATTAGAATGCATCGCACAAAATTTAAAATTAATAAACAGTAAGCATCTTGGTGATCACTTCTGGGTCACTAACGAGGTTATTGTCACCTCGGTGTGGTGTTTGTCACCCAACGGACTCCTAATAAAAATATATTTAAACTTCACGCAAGAAGTTTAAACACCCGCTCCAAAAAAAAAACAATAATTTATTAAAAACATTTTTTTAAAAAAGTTTAACATAACATAAGCTGTCAACTTGATCTGCTAATACGATAATAAAGTGGATGAAAGTCGAAAATGGAGGAGTGAACCAAGTAACTTCCTCGGTGATTTCTCTCTCGCGCGCTGTTTCTCTTCTTGTGCTACCTTAAATAGCGGTAACAGAAGGACTCAACTTCAGTCTTCTTCAGCTGACTTATTTTGCCTACTCGTTCTCACAGTGGTAGAGAGACAACTAACTTGAAAGGTCAGCGACCACACAAGTCGAAGCAGAATTATTATTTACAGCGGTCGAAGTGATTTTATTACAATTTAATTAAAATGTAAAAATGAGATTTCAGTGAAAATTAATAATAAGTGAGAAAATCAATAAATAAAAAGCATCAAAACACACTAATAAAAGCTAAGCCCATCCAGACCAAAACATAACTCAATAATATTTCATGATAAGAACAGAAGAAAATAACTGTTGAACATAAATACGTATTTCGATTCTTGATTCAAACAATAGGCTATTTCCAGTTGATTTTTCCATTCAATCCATTGGGTGAAAGCAGCACAAAACGGAGGGTAATGGCAAAATATGCTTTATTAACAAATATTCAAGATGAGACGAACACGGGTAGCATAATCTGGAGAGATTAACAGCACAATCAGGAAACAAAGCACTTCTACAGATTAGCGATGCAAGAGGAACACAAAACAGCACTAGTGATGACAGTCATAGACCTTTCAATGTTCAGCTCACATTCTATTTCAGTACCAGTTTTCATTACGAACAAATCTCCAAATTAATACTTCGCCCCGACTCCGACAGCTTAAGCCGGTCCCGGCATCTTTAATCAGTCAATTCCGAAAGCTTCTTTTAACCAATACTCGACAAATCCTCTCCTGCTTCACGTATATTCGTATTTAAAGTGGTTCCTAACAGATGTGACTTAAAAAGAATATTCAGGAAATTTCCATAACTAATCGAGATTTAAGGAAAATTCCAGCATATATGAGAACCTTCATTTGGTCACCGAATTCGACAGGTTTCTTACCAAAGCTCTAAAATGGTCGCAAAATTCCAAACCAAGGTTGAAGAATCAATAATTAAGCTTTCTTAGGTATTCGACGAAATATCTGTAAATGTCTCTTTTCCTTTTTAAGAGTAATGTTGCAAGAAATCGTCATCGCAAATTCGAAATAATATATTGTATTTGATTTTCATTCCTAGTGGGAAGCAATATGCCATTTTTAGCATTTTGAGCATAAATTCTTACATAAAATAACTCAGAAAATTTGAAACTTATGCTTTTCCCTATTGTAATTTTTGAAACAAGCTTTTATTTTGCTAGTTTGGTGGGAAAAGTATAAATTTCAACAAGTGTTATTAAAACTTACCACAAATTGCAATATTTTTTTTTATGATTTAAGTAATTAAATATAAAGATTTGTTTTTAAATACTATCATATAAAGCCTTTATAAGGTAACCAAGACATTAAAATGCTTCAAATTTTACGCGTGTTTTTAAGTTTATTTTGCTGTTACTAATTTGAGAGTGTTTTGCTTATTCTTTGGATACATTATTCATGAGAATTAAACAAATAGAATGCCAGAAAAACAATCGTATTACGTCATAGAAAAAAATTAATGCAGTTACGCTTTTCTCAAAATGTAGCTGTTTAGGATTCCACTTCCCTGTCTACAAAATTTACTTTACCCATGGTGTTGATATGCTCCACATTATGAAATGATGTTATTGCATATACAAAAAAACTTAATTTATTTAAAGCAGAAACGTATTAATTTTAGATATTGAGCAATAATTGCGTAAAAATTAAAGAAAATTTAAATCATACAATTTTAAAAAGTTTTAATTTTACTTAATTCAAATTTTGAAAGTGTAGTGATGTTCACTGTATGAAATGTTACTTGTATTAGTACTGTGAAAATTTTCAACGCTATAAATCCAATAGATTTTATGTAAAATATTCTTAAATATAAGATTTACTAATGTAAATACACACAGCTATTGATTAGTAGTAACTCATGCATAATTATGATATAAAAGGGTATATAATAATATAATGCATAATATGTATATAAAAGGGATTTTCATAATATGTATATAAAATGCATGCATAATATGTATATAAAAGGGATTTCCTTTGCATAAACATTTATATATGTATACAGAAACCTCAGAGTAATTATTTATTTTATATTACTTTTAATTTCAAAGAAAATGTAAAGTATTATTCAAATTTAGAATTAACTACGATCATTTTTCTTCTTCGAGGAGGTCGTACTTATCTTAAAAATGTGATACCCACCTTTGATTATAACCTCTGGTGGAATATTTAACATTTAGATGATGTTTCGAAACTAATGGGCAAAAATTTAACTGGTCATAGAAAACATCTAAGCAAGCAATTTTCACCCGACAATGCATAGGCGGAAATAAAGCCGTGAACCACTACATGGCGCTGTACTAGGATGCATCAAGCGAGAGATTTTTTCTCATCGTTATTTGTACCATGGATTTCAGGAGCCATTGCCTTTTCCCGATTACTGTTCATCACCATGTCCTGCAGGCCGTATGTCATACGATTAATGAAACCGCGGGCGGTCTTCAAGATTTTTTAGGCTATAACATTTTCCTGATTACTGTACTTCGCCATACCTCCTGAAATCCACGGTAGAAATGACGTAATGTAAGAAAACTCGCGCTTTATGTTTTTCTTTACAGCGCCGTCTAGCGATTCACCGCTTGCGATTCGCCTATTCATTGATGGTGAAAATTGCTTGTTTAGATATTTTCTATCCCTCCTTAAATTTTTGCCCACGAGTTTCGAAACACCAAGTATAAATCATGCATTAAAACTAACCACGAATTACTTTTCTGATTGAAAATATGTTTATTACACAAGCAAGCTGAAAAAGTACTAAAATAACAATTACATTTATTTAAGCTGTTTTATAATTTTACTCCCTTACCCAAAACGTGAACTATTACCTACACAGATATACGTTTTTAAGCAACTTATTAGAAATTCCAAGCATTGAATCCTTTCAAATTATGTGTTAGACATAATTCATGTTAAAAAAAATCAATAACAACCTCAAATATATAGTGTTAATTTTAGATTATCGATGTACACGTATTTTAAATAATATGTTTTTGTTATTTAGTGAATAAGGCTGATTGTCAAGTTACTTGAAGAGATTTTTAAATTTCCATAAATTATATATATTTTTAATTTAATGCTCCTTATGAACGATTCTTCTACCATTCTCATTCTAGTTTACAATAAACAAGCTCTGAATATCCACATTGTCATAAATCATTTTTCAAAACACTGTTATTTTAGTTTTGGATTTTAGCCAAACATTTGTGAAAATTCCCTACTTTGAGCCGTCTGGCTTATATGCGAGGATTTACACGTCATATAAATCTCCATCAATCATTTATAATACTTAATAAATGCGTGAAAATTGCTGAATTTGTACCTATGTA
The DNA here is from genome assembly GCA_019974015.1 of Nephila pilipes. Taxonomy (NCBI): domain Eukaryota; kingdom Metazoa; phylum Arthropoda; class Arachnida; order Araneae; family Nephilidae; genus Nephila; species Nephila pilipes. The sequence continues at coordinate 382,920 of BMAW01042317.1, read as the reverse complement.
CATGTAGCCTATTGTAATATTTTTAGCGCTAGCACTACTTATAAATTTACTGTCATCTCCCTCATATGTAATAAATTACGAGATCAGATATATATGAAACTTTTAAGAAACTTCAAAATTTTTACGCATAAATTTTAAAACATTTTTTCAATATTTATCATTAATGTGTAATAGTTGTAATAATACCACGTGTGGGTGCATAGTCTTAAGTTTATTGTCAACTTCTCCAAACGTAATAGATTATGTGATTAGAAATATTTCAAACTTTTATGAAACATTTAAATTTAACTTTACACATAAATTTGCGTCGTTAAGCTATTCGTAATTTTCTCTTTCTTAGCCTTGGGGACTTTTTAGTAATATGTGAGTTGCAGAAAACTTCAGTTTCTTACCAACCAAAATGAAACGCGATTTGGTTTATTAGATGAAGATAAGAAATGAGAACTAAATTAGAGATAGTGATATCTGAGCAAAATAGAACCGAAAGGATAGGAAAGGAAGAGAGGCAGAGAATAATGGTAGGATGATAGATATTTGTAATATGAGTTGAAGTATGTAATTAATTTTGTGGATTGAAATGTTTCTTAGTCTAAGGACAGAGACAGAAAACTACTGTTAGTGAAAAAATATTTGAATCAGATTGAGTGGATTGATAACCTAAAACTTTACTATTAAGCCATAATCTAGGATTGACGAGTTAAGATGAATTCGAGAGAGAGTAACCTTATCTATCATTCAGTAGTTAATAAAGTATTTTGTATTGCTCTTACGTATTTTCAATAAGAAACTAGAACTTATTGACTTCAGTTAGACTGAAACATGGCTGTAGAATTAAGTAATGAAGGAAAAATGTCACAAATTTTAAAACATCTTTTCCAAGTTTAACATTCGTGCGTAACAGTTTTATCAATACACTAAAATATAGTTTCAAATTCTAAAATTCCTATGATTCTAGAGATTTCAAAATAAGAAATTAATATTATTATTTTAATTTCAGTCACGTATCGATATTTTTATCCTTACATATGTTGTTGAATTTTTTAAAACCGTAAAAGCTAATGAATTTTTTTCTTGAAGAAATATTTCCTTCTACAGAAAAAAAAATTATGTAATAATACTTACATTTATTGAAGACAGTGAGAGTATCAAAAACTGCAAATCATCAATTTAAGTAACATGTTTTTGTATTTATGCGTCTAGTTTTGCTAAAAATCTCATTGTTTTGAAATAAAAACACCGTAAATAATAAAACTTCTAGTATGAAATCCTTAACAAATAATACTGAATAACGCTTACACATATGAAACGTATGGAAGAAAAAAGATTATGCATTACTGTCACATTTGGTTGGTAATAGTCAGAACATCTTCTTTAGAAAAATATTGTATATATAAAATATGTTATATATATTCTCTTTAAATAAACTGTACGCCATATATTTAATGTTACGTATGATACCTTACACCGTCGCGATTCTTCATAATCCCATAATCCATTGCGAACTCACAAAATGTAATGCAATTTGCAGCTGTGTGAATTTGCCATTATTGGATTATAGAGCAACACGAAAACAAGTTTGATGGATCACGTCTCGGTTTCTGGAATCCCGTGGGATGAATCAAACTTAGACGATATACGGAAGAGTATGATTTCCTGGAACTCACACTAACTGAGACACTGGGAGGATCCCAAATCTGCATTTTTTTTTTATTTTGCTGCTAGAAAAAAAAGAAGAGGAAATTTTGTTAAATGTGTAGATGCATTATTTAAGAGAATTTTATGAACGGAATGCTCCATAATTAATTTTTAAAACTGTAAGCAAATGTTCCACGCCACATAGAAAAATATCTGTAATTGCATTTTTCTTAAAATGTGTTTTCTTAGGATTCTGGAGCACTTTCAAAAATCTACTCTACTCTGTCCATGATGCTGATATTTTTCACATTATTAAATAAAGCTATTTCTTAAGCAGTGAACATAATTTTTTGAATAAACATTAACAAATTTTAGGAGCGGTATAGTATTTGTATAAAAATTGTGGGAAATTTGATTCCTAAAATTAATTTTGTTAAACATTTTAATAAGTTTAGTATTGAAATTATTATTATGATCAGTGTTAAAAATTTTATGTTTATAAATTTCCTGCAAATTTTGAAAATTATAAATGCAGTAGATTTTATGGAAGATGTTTCTGAAAATAAGTAAACGACTTATACATGTAATTTCATCCATTGATTATTAATTGTTCATACATGATTACTCATGTTTGTAAAGGGGATTTTCTTTGCTCAAGAAGATTCATAAAAATACAGGTCTTCTATGTTAAAATATACTCTTATTGCTTTTAATTTTAAAAAGGGAGGATTATTTAGATTTGGAATAAATATCATTTATCCTTGTTCAAGGATTTTCAATTATCATACGTCTGTTGAGGAATTCGATGCAAAAGAAAATAACAATTTTTTCAGACCACTTATCAGAATTAAAACTTTAGTTATTAACATATTAACTATCATCAGGTTAGATGAGGTGCTTAAGTGAACTGCTCTACAATTCGAATTATAATTATTAAGGTGATTCTATTCTAACTTTCTTATATTTTCTTCAATCAAATTTCGATCAGAAAATATGATATTTGACGGAGATTTCGAAGAACAAATTTAACTAAACCAAAATACGTAATGATCGGGTTCCAGATTTTTTTTTTAATATTCTGATCCCAAGAGATACAACTTAGTTATAGTTAAAACTCAGAAAATTTCTTTTTAACTTTATCAAAAACATAATATATATTCTAGAAAGACCTGGAATGATGGGGCATATGATAAATTATGCAAAGAACTAAGCCGTTCTAACTACAGAGATCGATATACCTCATTTTATATTCAACAAGATGGTAATTACATGTTAGGTCAAATTATTCCTTGTGAATGATCAGTCTTAGTAATATTTTGAAGACAAAATTTAAAAAAAAAAGATTATATGATTAAAATCTTTCAAATATAATAAGTACTCGTAGAATAGTGAAAAATGTGAGGTAATGATTAAATAACAGACGGTGTAGCAAACACTTAGGAGAGAATAATTATATATAAGATAAAATAAATCCAGAATTCTAAGAATGTGTTTATATAACCGAAACAATATACATTAATGTAAAAGAAAAGGAAATTTATAAATAAAATATCCAAAAAGAGTGAGAAGTTAGTTTCAAAATTCCAAAAACAACCTAAATACTCTTTAGATGTTCTATGCATTAAAAATACTAACTTGAAGATATTATTTAAAAAAAAAATTCTCTATGACTAAAATCTCTTCGTCTAACATAAATAACATACAAAAACACTGAAATAGAGTGGTATATAATAGACAGAATATCTAGAACTAGGAAATAATATTTGCATAACAGATACATTACCCAAAATTATGAATAAAGATTACATAATGGATATAATATCCAAAATAAAAATTAGCATACATTAGTTGTTCTAAGTATGTTATGCAATGAAACATTGGGAAGTAGGGTAATTTGCGTACGTGCACGTGCTATACATTAAATTCAATATTAGTATTAAATTAAAATTCGGTTGTGCAAATAATTATATCTTACTGTTACAGAATCTATTAACAGAGTAATTTAAATCCTTTTTAATGAAAGGATAACAACTAACGTAACTTGGTATTTTATCCTAACAATGTACTAATAATATAAATATAAAGGAAGCTTTATATACAAGATATCCAATAAAATATTGATCTAAGATTGTAATAAATGTTGCGTATCGGCTTATTGAAATGTATTTTCTGCGTGATATTACATTTAAATCGAAAGAATTCTTTTCAGTTTTGCCTAGATAACCACTTCTCCTTCATACTAAAATAATAGTTTATTCTTAGAACTGGGGCACACACAGATGGGTATGAAAAATATGCAAGCAAATGTTTCACCCATGTTTTATATTTTTCATAATATTCTTTCCAAGTAGCTGTAAAGAAGAACCACATTCCTTTGGCCTACTACATAACTGTATTATGCAGTTTTGAGTGCAAGTGCTGACTTTCAAATAAGATGATTTCGCAGTATGTATGAATAGTCAGACTCTTCACCGGAGAGCGACCAGCGGGAGTATAATAGTGCCATAAGAATAAAGTATACTTCTCAAAGCAACGGGGATTCGGGCGATTTCTTTCTCCACCCTTCCCATAAAAGAAAATTCCGCTATATATTTTTATATATGTGGCATCTTACAGAAATGCAAAGATGGTTTAGTTTTTTAGTTATGGTAATCTGGCTTCTGTGACAATGTCTTTTCTGCAATAAAACATCTCCGCATGTTTTGGAAATATAAGTAAAATTGAAGGGCATTCTTACGTTATTTTATACACTACAAAAACGGCTCGAAATATTGTACGTTTTTTATGATAAATAACACCTTGAGTCGAATCTAGAGCATTTCAAAAAATAAAAAGCGCTATTGCGATCACTGAATGAAAGAGCTTCTATATTTATTTTAATAAAAATAATATACTTTACGGTACCACTTCACCCATATACAACCAAATGTAGGACACATTCAAGTGTTAAGAAAGTGTCACATAACTCTGAAAATGCGTTCAATTCTCTTACTAGAAAATTCCGTTTTATGACTATATTTAAATCTCAGTTCAAATCTAGACATCTAGAAGACAGAAAGGGTGCGCTTATCTCTTAAATAGATTGAGCTCTCATTTAAATTCAATAGATATAGTTGAATGCTGAAAACGGCCTTTCTGTGTATAGTTAACTTGATGCGTTTTACAAACGGATTCTTGGAGGAAATAAGATTTTTGAAGCTCTTTGCAACTACATCAACCCTGCCTCCTTGCATCAACTAAGTACGATCTTTTCTCCTCATAATGCGTATGAAATTGGTTACGGCTCTATAATCTTTTTTCAAGGCAATATAATATTACATATAATGTATTTATTTGTTTCGCTATGATGGAGCTCTAATGGGTTGTTTCGCAAAATAACATCCGTGACCCAGTTATTGGAAACTAGGACACACACGTCACTTTCATGTTACTTAAACTTTGAAAATATAACTTTTTTGATAGAAATTCTCGAGCATTTTAGGTATCTTACATGGATGAGTAAGTATAATGTTATGTCTATAGTTTTATCTAAGCTGCTGTATTGTATAAAATCTTTTCGAACATAACTTTTACGTGAAAGGATTTGAATATTAGTTTGTATATTATATACATTACTTTTGAATATAGTACTTTATTATTTTTTAAAGCACATAAGGCAAGTTAAAGTATTCGGATGATTTTTAACATAATATTTGTTAAAAAGAACCTGAATTTCTTATTCAAATTACATACGTAATTTCTTGCAACTCACATGATACAAAAAAGTGAAATTTTTCTAGTTATTACTAAAACTCTAATATAAACTGCTAATGCTAATGTTAAAACTAAGATATTTGAAAGTTATTATATAATTTTATATAAGAACTAAGCTTTATTTAAAAAGCCTCGTTCTATATAGTATTTACAGGTATGTGCTACATTAGCTTATACTATTGCTTAAAATATTATAAAATAGTTTTATTGTTTTTATTGTTTCTAATTCATCTTGCTAACCGGAGGCTATATCAGATCCAAGAGACCATTCATACGAGAACCATTCAATATTTAAACAGGCAACTAGTGGTTTATTAAATTAATGCAATTTGTTATTTACTTTTCCACGTACTCCCCATCACCTTTCCTGCAAATGTCCCTTCCGTTTAGGGGCTCTTCTTAATTACGCCGTACACAATTCTTTACTTTGATCTCGAAGCCACTTTCGTACTTTTTTCTTTACCCTTTCGATGTCGTTGAACTTGATACCACGCAATGCTTCTTCCATTGAGCCAAACAGATACAAAATAGAAGATTTTAGATAAAGGCTGTAAGGAGGATAAGTTAGAAGCTTCCAACCCACTTTGCAAACTATTTCTAACGTCAATTGTTACATATGAGGTCCAGTGTTGTTTTGAAAAGAAGTACGCCTTTCCTCTACCATCTCAGACATTCTCTCTTCAGCAAGTAATTGACTTTCTTCTTAATCATCTTAATCATAATCATAATCTTAATCATATCTATCTGTTGATAATGTGTTGCCTCTCTAAATAATCTCAGAAAATCGGAAAATAGGCTCTAGGTTCGTCGAGGACGCTTTTGTGACAATTGGGAAACTTTTCCAGCCACGCATAAGAACTCCCACTGTTCATATAATTACAGACAAATTATGTGTTCGTCCAATATGCTTTCCGATAGTAAAAATCAGATCTCAGAACGCAATTTTTTAAAAGTACTCTCTTCAAGCTGACTCGTGTTTACCAGCTAACATTTACGAAAGTTTCAGTTGCCTGCATTAAGAGTTCTCTTCACTAAAAATGTTTTACTGTTTAAATATGGAAGGACCCTTGTATAAATATGGGCAAAAGGAGCTTCTGTTGGTCCGAAAGCCTGGAGTAGCCGTCGATAGAAGTCTCCTGTTCCCCATTTGCCTTGAACAGATAAGTGAGCAACGAATAGTTGCAAAATTTCACATGAAACTTGGAGAAACCCCTTCTGAAACGTATAATTTATTGAAACAAATGTATGACAATGAATGTTTATCGCGTGCACGTATTTTTGAGGGATTCAGGCGATTTAAGATTGTCGAGAAGACGTTGAAGATGATTCACGCCCAATTCGCCCTCCTTCATCAAAAGCGGATGACAATATAAAAAAATCAGTTATCTGGTTTGATCTGAACGTCGGTAAAATATTCGCGTGGTTACTAAGACTGTAGAGATTGACAAAGAATACGTGCGGCAAATTGTACCACCTAGACGATACTCCGGCTCATTCTACGTTGTCTGTCAAGAGGTTTCTAGATAAGTACAGCATCTAAGTGTAGATCATCCACCTAATTCGCCGGATCTTGAGTCATGCTATTTCTATCTGTTTCCTAATGGAAAATCTGCATTAAAAGGAACACGATTTGAGTAGTTGAAGCTTTGAAAGAAAAAGCGGTACACATCCTAAAGGAGCTGACAGAAGAAGACTTCTAGCACTGTTTCGAACAATGGAAGATTCTCATGGAGTGTTGAAGGAATAGTGGAGGTGTGTATAGTAGAAGTAATAATAACAGGTCAATTGAAAAGTCCCCGGCCTGACACATAGATGCCGCTACTAGAATTAAATCCATGTATTTTTTAGTTAGTCCTAACCCTCAAAAGATGTGTGCATAAATTTGACAGCTGACGGATCATTAGTTTGTGAATTATAGCATTTTGAGTGAAGCAACTTTTGCTATTGTGAAAAAAATGGATAAAAAGGAATTTCACGTGTTGATAAAATATTGCTTTTTGAAAGGAAAAAATACAGTTGAAGCAAACACTTGGCTTGATGCCGAGTTTCCGGACACTGCCCCAGGAAAATCAACCATCAAGGATTGGTATGCTAAGTTTAGACGTGGTGAAATGAGCACCGAAGACGGTGAACGCCCAAAAGAGGATGTTACCGACGAAAATATTAAAAAAATCCACAAAATGATTTTGAATGACCGTCAATTGAAATTGAATGAAATAGCAGACACTCTAAAGATATCAACTGAACGTGTACATCATATCATTCACGAATATTTGGGTATTAGAAAGCTCTGTGCAAAGTGGGTGCCGCGCGAGCTCACTTTTGACCCAAAACAACGACGAGTTGATGATTCGGAGCAGTGTTTGAAGAGGATCAAGCGTAATAAACTCGAGTTTTTGCGTCGATATGTGACAATGGAGGAAACATCATTTCACTCCGAAGTCCAATCGACAGTCATCCGAGTGGACTGCACACGATGAACCCGCTCCAAAGCGTGGGAAAACGCAAGAATCGGCTGGCAAGGTTATGGCGTCTGTATTTTGGTATGCGCATGGAATAATTTTCATTGACTACCTTGAAAAAGGAAGGCCCATCAACAGCGACTATTACATAACGTTATTGGACCGTTTGGAGGACGAAATCGCCGAAATATGGCCGCATTTGAAAAAAAAGAAAGTGCTGCTTCATAAAAAATGCACCGTCATTTTTGCCATCGTTTTCACAAGTCAGTGAAAACGATGGCAAAAATCCATGAATTGGACTTCGAATTGCTTCCTCATCCACCGTATTCTCCATATCTGGCCCCCAGTGACTATTTCCTGTTCTCAGATCTCAAAAGAATGCTCGCTGGGAAGAAATTTTCGCCGAATGAAGAGGTGATCGCCGAAACTGAGGCTTATTTTGAAGCAAAGGACAAATCGTACTACAAAAATGGTATCGAAAAGTTGGAGGGTCGCTATAATCAGTGTAAATTACCTGAAGGGAATTATGTTGAATAAAAAAAACTAATTTTGCCAAAAAAAATGTGTTTTACTATGGTAGGCCGGGGACTTTTCAATTGACCTGTTAGGTAACTATGAATGATATCAAAATATAAATTTTTACAGCGTCAGCCTCTTTATTTAATAACCACACCTTGTATACCCAGTTTTCTTTCAAAAATTTGAGTGGATAATAAAAGTGATTATTATCGTTCTTTCGTATCATTTTCCCGTTTTATAACAGTTTTAATCTTGCATATTACGTTTCCTACCATTTTCCGACTTACTTTTACTTCATTATTTAAATTGTTACCTATTATGCTTAACTTTTGAGCACCAATGTATTTTCTGTATATGATACGTTTTTATTTATTTTAAATGTTACTTTATTTGGTTATGTTAAGGAAATTTTGCTGTTACACTTTCATTCAAAAAGGAACAATTCTAAAAGAGGATAATGTTAAATACTTTTAAACACTTATAAATCCTGCTTTACATATCCTTACTTTAACGTATAACTGAATTTAAAAGGAATTATCAGAAGAGAATTGAATGAGCATGTATACTCTTTCAAATTTAACTAAAATGATGCAAGAATAGCTAAGGCTAAAACTGTTTTGGAACAAGTAAATGAATCACAATAGAGATTTTATTCAATGGATAATTTTTTAAAAATTCATATATATATAAATATATATATATATATATATATATATATATATATATATATATATATATATATATATATATATATAGTATTCTTTAAAATACTTATATATTATTTACCTTATTTATTCAGAAATAATTATGAAAGCATGAATAAATTATTTTTGAAGGTTTGGTCTCCAAATCGTAATTTACAGTCGCTATTACTCCCTTCTGCGGACTCGTGGTTGGCATTACTTTCGTCGAGTCGTCGTTTCGAACCCTGTGACTTTGGGCTATTGGCGATTTTCTTTTCACTAATCTTTGGTATTTTGTAGGAATGCGAATTGCATAAAATTACAATTTCTTCCCAACCAAAAGCAAACGTTATTAGTTATATTAGATGAAGATAGAAGTGAAGGGATTTAGTTATAACGTTAAAAAATGATACGCAATTAATGGAAATTGAAGTTAAATATCTGATAAGGATTTGCGGTTAGATAATTGTTATTGATATTGAAAATCTTCTGTTAGTTTTGTGGATTTAAAAAAGTTGCACTAGGAAGTATAAATCTACAAAGATGCTGTCGAAAAAAGTTGTGAAATTAGGTACGAGTGTACAGTTAGGATAGATTTCTTTTTAATAAATAATTAATTAATTAATTATTAGGTTCAGCTTCTAGTGAGAACGACAATAGATATTCTACATTAATTATAAATAAAGAACCTATTTAATTATTGTGCGTCATCAATTGGAGTTTAGTAGTCTTTGATTAATATGTTAGAATAATATATTTCGAATAATGACGGACGAACTCTACAACTCTAACTCTACTAATGATCCACGGCGTAGCGGGACTATTGAACATTACATGAGTTCGATGTTCTATATTCTCTCTGTATCGTGATGTGGAAGTTTGGAGAAGGAGGTGCTAACTCATGTGCCGTTCTAAGCACTTAGGCGAGGTTTAACAATACGATTTCCGTTGCCAATAGCCTTCGTGTTGCTTCTAAGTGTAACGTTAATAAACGAACCCAATCACATCACCCCACTAATTTTTGAATATTAAATTAAATACTGAAAAGAGAGATATATTGAATTAATAAAAAAATATGTAACCTTCTCTAAGTTATTACTTGTAAAAAAACCTGTTTAAATTGAACGCCTTTAATATGTTTCTTTTTCCAACGATTATCTTTTTATTAAAAGTGCCACATAATCCTGATGAACCGTTATCAAGAGGAATCGTCCTTGATGACTCCTAGGGGCCACAGACCCAAGTGTGGTTGACAGAGAAGTTCCCACGCATAGATTTCTTTACTACACGATAAAAGTGCACACAGTCTCACAGCAGTGGATTGGTTTTAAATCATGTTACTGGGCATTTTTTAATGTTCATCTTTAAAGATAAAAGGTGAAAGCTTTAAAGCCGATTATCGAGTCTTGCGTTATTATTTTTTATGTTTGCTTATGGTGGGTCATTTAAAATTCATTTTACTTTATACCCCTCTAATGAATAAATAATTTTTAAGTTATTATGCATTTTCGGTAGTTTGTTTTTTGCGCTTTCATCGAAGTATCTGCTATTCTTTTTTCACTTATTTTCAAATTTTTTATCCCACTTATAAAGTAACTGAGCGATGAATTAGTTGGTTGTTTTAATTTTCCATTGGGAGATTTCATAGATCGTTGTGTACAGCTCTGAAGTGAACTTGATAAAAAAAATTACCGTCGGGAAATGCAAATGTAACTAATTTAATAATTAACATAAAAAATATTAATTTTTTCTGTGATAAAAATCAGTATGTATTTTTGCTATGGGAATTAATGAATAAAGTGGTCGGTGTATTGCTATTTTAACTTACTAATAAATTGGGCTTCGTCCTTGTTTCAGCAAATAAGTTTGATTCTTTTCGCTTAAAAGAAAATTTAATAAATTGAAACATTTCTCTATTAAAACTTACACATTATTCAAAATTCTGTGGAATGCTTAATGAAATTAATTTGATAACGAATTAAATAATATTTTAAAGAGATATTGATGAACTTTTTCGCGATAGATGAATTTAATTACATCCTTAAGATAGTTATTTACTCTTGTGGGTTGAATTTCTTGATTAATATCTTGTATTAAAATTACTCATGCGTGAGTTCAGTTTATTTTCAGTACAGCTTATGACTTTCTTAAATTGTATTTGTAAATTAGAATGTTTACTTCAGTTTATGAGCGCGTAGTAAAAAAAAAAGTTTGCAGCATAGTTATACAACGTATAATAGTCTTTTAATAACTATTTCCACTATTTCGATCAATATTCATTGATATATATCGCCTGAGCAAAAAGTAATTGGTGTTCTAAATTCATCAACCTAATTTAAGCGTACCCGAAATGAAGCTCTCCATTCGTGCTTTTCACAAACATTGATTTATACATAGAGCTTGTAACGAGGCTACTGAAATAGAATAAACTGCAGTGTATCGGAGGTAGTAAAATGGATTTATGACCTTGGATTTGGTACATAGCTAATAAGGAGAGCTCGATAAGTGGCCGTAACTACGTTAAAGCATTCGTACGTGCAAACGTTAGTCTACGGATTGCCAACCTTAATCTATGAAATGATTACATCTGAACTTTTCAGATATTAGACATAAAGACGGTGAAGGTAAATGGTGCTTTGAGGAACGTGACTTACTTAAAGTTTGTGAACTGCTAAATTGTATTAAGCTTAGACAAATTTAGCATCCACTATACCTCTTTAAATAGCTAAGGGAGTACAGTTTAGTGAATTATGGTACAGTTAGGCTTGATAAAAGGGAATAAAATCCGTGTGTGTGTGAGGCTCTAAAGAAAATATCTCCTGACAAAAATATTGGAAACACTGCTTTACGGAAAACAAGTTATGCTTTATTTAGTTTGGGTTATTTAAAAGTTTTAAATTTAATTCTTATTCTCAATTTAATGAGATATGTCGCCCTATAAGAATTTTTTTTTTTAATTTATGCATTTATAAAAAAGTTAATATTCTCCACATTAAAGCATGTATGAAATATGCATTTCAAAGACAAAAAATTCATTTTCAAACAATTACTTAAAATTTTATTTTTGTTTTCGAAACAATTCAATATTTTAAAACTCCTTAAGCTTCATTTAAAATAATTTTTTACACAGTTATTTCTCGGAATTCTTTGTATGGATTTGGATGTACAAGTGTTACTTATAGTTTAATTTTTTTTTTCTGACAGACACTTAGAAAAACAGTAAAAAAGCAGCTTTATTATAAATTGTGGATTTTTCAAAAAAAAAAATATTTATACAGATCCTTATTCCATCCACAGAATTATCACACGTATCATGAAAAACAACCAGAATGGAGTTACGTTTCAAACCAAAATTTACGTTCAAATTTTTCATCAAACAAAAAAAAAATTTTTTCTTAGGGTGTTATTTAGGAATTAAAAATAACATCAATTTTAATACTTTCCTCTAAAGTTTCAATTTTCTTACAAACCATTTTTTAAAAAAATATTGTTGCTGTATTATTTCAAAGTTAGTTGGATAACTTTGGTGAGGAAGTTATTTTTACAATTAAAATTGAAAAAACGGTTCTTTTGATTGTTTCCTAATATTTTTTTTAAAAAATGGTGTGTAAGAAAATTGAAACTTTAGAGGAAAGTATTAAAATTGATGTT